>JNBR01001541.1:0-47961 GCA_002081595.1 Achlya hypogyna | reverse complement strand
GCGGGCTTTGACACGACGAGCATCGGCATGGCCTACGCCTTTTACCTACTTGCGGTGCACCCGGAGGCGCAAGAAAAGGCCGCGGCAGAAATTAATGCCGTTCTTGGGTCGTCGACCGATCTCACCTATGACGTCGTGCAAAACTTGCCGTACGTGACCGCCGTCGTGACGGAAGCCTTGCGTCTCTTCCCACCGGCGCCAGCCACGACTCGAACGCTCGAAAAAGACCTGGTTCTTAATGGCCACACGATTCCCAAGGACACGATGATCTACATGCCCATTTGGTTCATCAACCGCTCCAAGTACAACTGGGGCGAGGACGCTGACGAGTTCAAACCCGAACGTCATCTTGTGAAGGACGAGGACGAGACAATGCCAGCCAAAGACCGCGCGTACCGCATGATGACTTTCTCGGGTGGCCCAGCAACTGCGTCGGCCTGCGCTATGCTGTCCTTGAGGCTGTGATCATGCTCGTGACGGTCCTACGTCGAGCTCGCCTGTCGCGGCCAGCGGACGTGCCCCCAATTGCCGTGAAGGTGTCGGGCATTCTCCAGATCCCCGAACACGGAGTCTGGGTGTCGATGAATCCTGTGGCTGCTCGCGCGTAGGCCTCTGCGGAAGAAGGTACTGTGTCAGAGTGTGCTTGCGAAGATGACCCAAGACAAAATGATCGCCAAACGAATATGCAATTAACTTTTCAATGTTTCTCGTTGTTTGCTTTCGTGTGAAGGTGGCCGCTATGGATTGGCTAAAAAAGATTATAAAAAGTGCAACCGGACCTTGACCCAATCGAACCCGATTTGAACCACGCGGACGGAGTAGCTTGGCAAGGCAAGGAGCTTGTGGTCGGGAGCACATTGCCATGCTCGACTTTGGAAGCACTGGATCGCTCGGTGTCACAGCCATCTCTCTTGGGCTTGTGTGGTTGTACCTGCACTTGGGGCGAAACGAGCCGTTTGCGACGGGCTTTACTTTTCCCAAGCACATGCATCAGCCCTTTGTGGGTATCATTCGCTGGCTGCAGACAGTCGACTCGGCCAAGGCGCTGTTTGTCGATGCTGCTGATGATGAGGGTATTGTCTCGTTTAAGCTCGTCATGGCAAACGTTGTGTCGGTCACCAAGGCAGCGCATTTGCGTCAGATCGTGTGCGCCACGAACCATCGTGTCGTCGTGCCCATTATCGCTCATCACATCCGTAAGCTTCTCGGTGATAAAACACTATTGCTGCTCGTGCACGACGAATGGAAGGCGCACCGCCGGCTCATTGCACGCGCTTTTCACTGGCAGAGCCTCGCCGCCATGGTTCCAACTATGTCCAACTCTTCCGACACCTTCGTCAGCATGGCGCTTGCCACAAGTGCTACCGGTGCACCCATTGATGTCTATCCTCTCCTCAAGCTTGCAGCCCTTGACACTATCGGGCTCACAGGCTTTGGGTACAATTTTGGTGCGCTGACGGAGGGCAAAAATGCGGTTGCGACGGCTTTCGAGTTCCTCCTCGAGGAGACGAGTCGACGCGGATTCACCGAGACGCTGCACCCCACCAGCATGTTCTACTGGCTGCCAACCGCTGCCAATCGCCGGTACCACGAGCAAAGCAACATCCTCCGCTCGGCGCTCAATGAAGTGATTGCGAAGCGCATGGCCGATCAATCTGGAACTGTGTACAACGACTTGCTTGCATCCATGCTGGCGGCGGCTGCCGAAGAAGAGACCGTCGTGACGGCCGACACGTTTGCCGACAACGTGCTCTCGTTCCTCTTCGCGGGCTTTGACACGACGAGCACCGGCCTCGCATACACGTGCTATCTTCTCTCAATGTATCTAGACGTGCAAGAGAAAGCTGTTGCCGAGATTGATGCCGTTCTTGGTACCGCAGCGATTACGTACGATGCCCTGCAGAACTTGCCGTACATGACCGCCGTCGTGACTGAAGCCTTGCGACTCTTTCCGCCGGCACCCATCACTACACGAACGCTGGAGAATGACCTGATTATCAGTGGCCGCACGATTCCCAAGGACACAATGATCTACATGCCCATTTGGTTCATCAACCGTTCCAAGCACAACTGGGGCGAGGACGCTGACGAGTTCAAACCCGAACGTCATCTTGTGAAGGATGAGGACGAGACAATGCCAGCCAAAGACCGCGCGTACCGCACGATGACTTTCTCGGGTGGCCCACGCAACTGTGTCGGCTTGCGGTTTGCGATGATGGAGACTGTGATCACCCTCGTGAGTTTGCTCCGGCGCTGCCGCCTCTCACGCCCTGCGGACGCCCCACCCATCACAATCAAGATTTCAAGCATTCTCCAAGTTCCCGAGAACGGCGTGTGGGTCAACGTGATGCCCGTTGCTGCGAGCGGCTAAGTCGACTTCAAAATGCGATTCTTTTGCCATTGCGGAAAGATTTGCAAATGCGCGATATGATTGGCAAACCATCAACCAATCAGAGATGATTCTATGTGAACGTCCTGGCGATTATTCCATCAAGGCACTCTTAAAATACTGGTGTAAAGGGTGATGCCGTCAGTCGATGATGGTTCATCGCTCGACGCTGAACTGGGGCAACTACGCCAACGAGTTTAAGTTTGAGCGCCACGTCGAAGAGAAAGCAAATGCACCGGCAAACGATTGTGGGTTTGGTGTCATGACCATCTCCGGACGTCAACGCATCTGCCAGCTTGCCTTGATTTCGCTTATTATCCTTGTCGCGGAGCATTGTTGGTGCTTTCTCGTCTGCCCGAACGGGAAACGCCCGAGTCCATCCGAAACTCGTTCAAAAACGGCATCTGGCTTTGAACTATGCCTCACACTGCACATAGTTACTACGTATATGCGACTCAGACTTGCAACTACATTTTGTCACGGTCCCCCGACAAACTGCAGTCACAAGCCTGAGTTGTCCATGCATCATCATTCTGCGTTTTGGCTCAATGCTCTAAGAAAGGCATCAAAGAATTTGCTCTGTGATTGGCCAATAATGAGACATGGCCCGGGGCTCCGCGAATCAAACGCGGGGACAGAAAGGGAATTTACTGGGCACAGTGTACCGGCCGAGCAATACTCCAATCAAGATATGAGTGCGACGGCCATGGTCCGATCGAGCGAGGAAATTAGCGTGACCGTACTTCGCGAGCCGTATGAGCGCGAGACAGTGAGCAGCCTTCGCAAGGAGACGGCGCGCCGAAAGCTCAGGCTCATCAAGCAGGGCCCTGACTCCAACAACACGAAGGAGCGTCTCATTCAGATGCTCCGGGACTACGATCGCGGGATTGCGCAGCAGATTGGCGTGCACCGAAAGCGCCGAGCTCCAGACGAGCTCGCTAGTGACGGTACCGCAGCCATTCACACGGCTTCGTCCGCTGTTCCCGCGCGGGCTACCGTTCGACTCGATCCACAGTCTTATACGTTGCAGTCGCCATTGCTATTACCAATCCCACTGGGGCCAACCGCTCCTCAACCAATTCGCCCGCGCCCACTGGTTCCCGGAGGCCGCCCTCTAGCCGTGGCCATCACTCCGTCACCGACAGCGAGTAACTCACCGCACAGTAGCGTGGACTACTCGATGGCTGAAGTTATGACATCACTCCTGAAACGGCGGCGCACCGACGAGACTGACGAAGAGCAGCTGGACCACGCGATCAAGGCGCTAGACATGATCTCACGCGCCCTCGTCAGTGTCAATTCGGTGATCGCAAACCTCCGCGATGAGATTGTGCACACAACAGAAAACAGCGACGAGCAGTTGTGCATGCTCGACACCCTTGCACACTTCAAGCGCGTGCGCATGGAGTTTCTCAAGGAGACACAGCACTTTACGTGGGTCTCGAATCACGCCATGGCTCATTCTCTGCAAACCCCACCGAACCCCCAAGACGCGAACCGCGAACGACCGGCTCCTGGACGGCCCAGCTAACTTACGATCACGCCGCGGGCTTTGGACTTCATTTCGCCAGGCCCTTAGCATTAACTGTTAAAAGACTCGTACAAAGCCAAGTAGATGAAGTACGGTAGCTACTATGATGAACTCGCAAAAGCTTCGGCAGAACCCCACTTTCAAATCAGCCTCTTCCGACGCTAGCGGCAACCCCACTGAGTGGACGACAGCACAACTGGCAGGAGACCTGTTCAAGCTATCGAAGCTACATACGACCAAAGGACGAGCCCGAGCCCGTTGGACTGGAGTGAGCCTGGAGTGGATGTTCGTAATCATCAAATTGTACATTTTGGTATGTGTAAAACTTAATATATAATCCTTATGAGTGCAAAATGCTTATGATCTTCAGATATCGAAATGCAGTAGTTGGGTTCGCTTTTGGTCCTACCCAACGCGATGGACGGTCGTCTCGAGAAACATTGGAGTGACCGTCGCCACCTGGCGCTTGGGGTGCAGGTTGGCAGCGGCCGTCACTTCGAAGCGCACAGAGGCCAGGACGTGCACAAGTACAACTTGCAGTTCCATGGTCGCAAATCGGTGCCCAATGCAGTTCTTCTCGCCTACACTGCTTTAGCCACCACGTCCAATCGCCACGATGCACCTGTGCTGAAGGGAAAGTAATGGAACGATGTCGCCTTGCCGCCACGCAGCTCCTTGTCCGCCACATATGTCGGTGAGCCTTCGATAAAGCGCTCTGTAGCATAGTTAGCTTTACTGTAGGAGGCGCTGAGCATGGTACCTGGGATGAATTCGTCGGGACGCGACCAGTAAGCCGGGTTGCGGTGAATTGCGGCCGTGTCGATCCAAATCATAGCGTCCTACTACGTATAAGCTTACACATTCACCCACAGCCTTGCCTTGGGCAACACGATCTCGGAACCATCTGAGAACGGAATCGCTTCGTCCTTGAGCATGCCACGGGCGGCGAGGTTCGTCACCGTGGGACAGATGCGCAAGGTTTCTTGAATCACGGCCGTGAGCAATGGAAGCTCCCCAAGGCCTTCCCACGTCATGCCATCGGGGTGCCGCGCCAGGACGCTGATGCACTCAGCGCGCACAGCAGCTTCGATCTCTGGGTGCTTGGACAAGTGGGCAACGATCCAGCACAGCGTGTTACTCGTCGTCTACGAGTGTGATGACATAGTGCAAACTTCGCATTTTGCCAACCTCGTGACCCGCTTGCATGAATGTAAACACATGGACGCGCGCTTCAGCAGCCGTCATGGCCGGTCCTGCCGCAAGAATGCGGTCAATGATATCCTTTGGGGGATCGGCGATCGGGGCCGCCATCTTGGCCTCAATGACGCGCAGCACTGTAGCCATAAGCTCGTCCCGCGCGAGGCGGCGGCGAGCAAAGCCTGGTAGAGGCAAGTAGGAGTATCCGGGGATGAACGTCATGCCAAATAGGCTCGCAAATGTTGCAGGCACTTTGGCGTCCGTGTAGGCGTCGATGTTGTTGCCCGAGAGCGCCCCGAACTCATAGCCAAATGCCGCGACACCGATGATGTCGAGAGTCAGCTTGGTGAAATCTATGAGCCTCAATAAGCCTCGCGAAGGCAATGGTAGACGACATGTATAGAGGTTCACGGGCGTGTCTGTGCCAGCAAGCGCCTCGAGCTGCGATAGTAGGGTGTGCGTGTGTGCCGTAAAGATAGGTACAAAGGTCTTCAAATGTGTGTGCGCAAAGTGCGGGTTCATGGTGCGCCGCATGGCTGCATGTGTGTCGCCCTCGGCGCTGAGAAGACCGACGCCGCGGAACAGCTTCTACAGGGGTCAGCGTCAGTGCATGCCGTCTTCAAGCGTGTATAACCGAGAGAAAGATGCGGGACACCGTGTTTCGCGGAAAGTCCCGGGCTTTTGTCACCAAGATGTGCTTCAATGCAACGGGGTCAGCGATCGCGACCTATGTTACGCTTCGCATCGACGTGTCCAATACTACGAGTTACGTACTCGGTGCATGTGCAGCACGCGGTAGTGATACACAGGACCGTACTGCTTGAGCCTACGACGTGTTCACGTATTGCTGGTAAGTACAATCAAGTACCAGCTCAAGCCTGGCTCGGGAAATTCGCCGAGGGCCCACCGGTTGCTGAAGACGTCGCGCCTACCCGAGCCACACATGAGCACTGCCTGCGCAAGTCATCGCTACGCATTGCCGAGCAGCCAGCTCGTTGAAGGTGGGCCTGGGAGCTTCTCGAAAAGGCGTTGGCGGGTGTGCCACACGTAGGAAGCGATGGCGGCTGACAAGAGCACAGCGAGCACGAGTGTTGTGGATGCGGATGTCGTATCTTGAAGCATTTTGCAAAGTGCCAACCAACTGGAGTTTCTGATTTGTCGTTCACACCCGTGGTCCAGTGACATATCTTTTTATGGCGTCATCCGTATTGCCAGGTCACAAGGCCTGAAAGCGACGTCACTTGACCGCCATCCAGAATTATCCGTGGAACATTTTCATGTCATCGCGCCGTTGGACTTGCTAGAGTAAGCCTGGGACTGCAGACATAGCACACTATTATGCCTTCCACCTTTTATCGTCAACCTTGCCACCGGCATCTTCCAAGTATCAATGTCCCATAGTGCGCACTTGACATGAGCAGATTTCATTGAGCTTAACATCAAGGGGCAGTACAGCACAAGACACAGTAAAGATGCGCTCACATTCGCCGAGGAGCACACAAAGTGCAACGTACATGCAATGCGCGACGGGTTGGATGCTTAGTTAATCTAGTCACCTCGTTGCAACGGCAGACGATGTGGGTGCAGTTGTACATTACTTGTACCTGTGGAAGTGCCAGAACGTCGTGGCAACTATCTGGTCGGCCCCAACCAACCAGCGAAAAACAGTGTTTGAAAAGCAGTGGCATGTGTAACTGGCGGCGTTTTGTATTTTTGTTTGAAACTCCGGCCATGGCGACGGCGCGACTGCGGACGTCGGGGATCAAGTCCCGGCTCGTGTACCCTTCGGGCGCCACTAGTTCCGTCGAAGCCGCCGCCAAGCTCGCGACCACCGAGCGAGACGTGGCCATCGAAGAAGCAGCAGCTGCTCTTGTAGAAGTGCACGCTGCTCGTGAAGAAAGTCGTAAGCTCAAGGAAGAGCTAGACAAGCTCCAGAATGCACAAATGGGCAGAGCAACTTCGAGGTACCCTGTGCGATGGTCAAGTTCAGACTTACATCCCACTGATAGCGCCCAATTGCTTGACAAACTCTGGTCCGTTGTACACAAGATCCACGGTGCTAGTTTCAACAAGGCTCAGTTGTACCAGCTGCTTGTGGACCAGCTCTGTCCCTCTCTGGCAACGACGAAGCCACCACCAGTGCGTCGTGGTAGTCATAACGAAGGCGCTCAAGTCCGAGGTGACTTAGGCGCTAAAGGCGGTCGAGCCGGACGCGAGCTTGCTCGTGCAGCAGATTAAGAGCGAGGTGGAAACCCTCTTGAGCCGGAGCGAAGCTTCCGTAACAGGAGTCGTCGAGACATCGACTGCCCAGCTTTCGCAGAGCTTGCAACTTATCTCGCGCCAGCTTGAAGCGAGTTTGCAGTGCGCCGATTGCGTGCGGCTCAGCGAAGCAAACGCATCCCACCAAGAAGTGCTCGCCCAAACAAAAGCAAGCTACGAGCTCAAAGCAGGGCGCGGCAGTTGCAATCAGAGACATAATGATTCACTTAGCTGCAAGCAATGGACGAGAAAATCGAGATCCTCTTCCAGCAACTAGAGCATGAGCAGCGCCGCTTTGAAGAGCACAGGGCGCGCGACACACCAAACGCGGTCATAGCCATCGCTTTCAAACCGGACTCACAGACCACATAGGCATTGGCGATACAGCTGAAAGCGAGCACGGCCAAAGTACACGCGCTCGAGCACGAAGCTGAAACGCAGGGAAAGGTGCAGCTACGGTTGCATGAAGACCAACTCCATGCGCTGCGCGAGAAAACACGCGTACTCGAAGCCCGGCTCGAGCATGAGAGCGCCATCAACATGCAGCTGCAGTGGGAGATGCAGCGCAAGGCGTCCAAGGAGCTGGAAGAGCTCACCAAAACTAATACGGAGCTCGGGCAAGAGTTTTACGAGCAGTCGCAACTTGTGCACGATCACGAGTGCGAGATCCGGGAGCTCACAAAGACCGTCGAGTGGCTGCAGCAAGCATGGCAGGACGAGCGCGGCCAGCGATTGCACTTCGAAAATATTATGCGCCGGGCTTCGGTTGAAAAGATGCTCGATGCGCACTTACACGAAGTCGTAGACGTCCACCACAATTGATGGTGCCGTGCAAACCACTGTCGCCGCGCTCGATGTCGCAATCCAGGCCGTTGTAGAGGCACCACCTATCATGCCCCCATATGAGCCGTTTTGCGCACCGCCGTCGGCATCCACAGTTGATAGCGCGACACAGAGTGCTACGGACGTTCCGAGTCCAAATTCACTTGTGCCCCACACAACCAAGGTTGATGTAGCAGTGTAAGACGCCCATTCGATTGTATTCTAACTTATCTCGTCCAATGTAGAATCACGAGTCCCGAGCTGGTTGTAACCTCGGTGCTGCGCGGGAAGGCGTCATGGTACACATAGACGACCGGCTTCGTGCACCACCATGCGGACTATGTTTCCCTCGAAGGGAAACTTACTACGGCGCTCGCGGCAGCCCTTGAGACCGAACGTAGCCTTGCTGATGCTCGTCAGCGGCATGCTACGGTTACAGCAGAGCTTGAAGCTTGTCAAGCGGCGCAGGTGGCTGAAAAAGAGGCGCTGGAGTCGCAACTTTGCTCGGCGCGCTCGGCGTTCGCGTCAGAATCCCATGCAGCAAACCAAAGGGCTCTGGACGAACTCCAAGCCACTTACGCTGGCGAGCGGCAGCAATGGCTTGAGGAAAAGCAAACCCTTGAGGCTGACACCGCGCGGACCATTGCCGCCCTCTCCGCTCAGCACGAGGCGCTGCAGAAGCAGTGCACCGAGGTGCGTTGTGGCGAAAGGGCAGAGGTCCGACATGCGGTTAGTTGCGGACGAATTATCAGCTCGTGCTTGCGCAGCTCAAGATGCATGTGCGGCACTGGCAGCGGTCCAAGAGGATAGTCGAGTAAACGTCAAAGCAAATGAAGTGTTGTGCAATTTACAAGAGTCTAACTGGTTTTAAAGCGCATGTCGCGAAAGCGCTTCCACGCCGTCCAAAACAGCTTGCCGCACGAGTCGCAGGCCCAAAATTCGGAGACAGTTGCGATGGTCGAGGCCTGAAGGTGTTGTTTCGTCTGCGCCGTCGCAGTGTCCACCATAGTAAACTTGTCGCCGTTGCACTGGGTGCAGCGGGGATGGATAAACCTGTGACTCGATATAAGATGGTGTCATAAGCAGTGCGAATACTTCGGCTCAACTGAACTACTTGTCCCCAGACCGAAGTGGTGGAGCACCTGAAAGGACTGTGAGCGTCGACTGAGAGGTACCAACAACCTCAAAGAGCTGCTTTCGAGGATCTGTCGTCGTCACAAGAAAGCACGCTGCTGCTGCCCGACGCTGCGCCAGCTTGCGGTCAGTTGTAATAACAATACGAGCATCGGTTGCAGCCTAGTGTGACAAATGCAAGTGGTGGAAATGGAGGCAAAGTACCTCATCGAGAATGGTACTGCGAGAAGTGTTCGTGGGTTCGTACTTTACGCAGTCGATGCCACGCATTCGCAACCATCGCGCCAATTTCCCGAGATGTGTGTCAACGAGAAAGCGGACGTTAATATCTGGATCTGCATTCGTCGGCTTCAGTGGAGTCACCGTGGCAGTGGGTTTGGCCAGCGGAACGATGGCAAAGTCCAAGCCCACGCAGAGCTCTTGCAAGGTCGCAAGCGTTAGCTGGAGCACCACCTTCGGTCGACCACTGCCAACAATCAACGTGGTTGCCGATTCGAGGCCACTACGAGCGGTCATGAGCCATACAAGCCGACAACTGCTTTAGCACCTGTCAACGTACACGGTCGCGCGTACTTTGTGGGCAATCGGCGGGACGGTTCCGGGCGCGTAGCCGAAGACGTCGATGCATTCTTGGGCCGTGGCAAAGCGTACGCTTCGACGGGAACTGCTGCTAGCTGCTGCAAGGCGGCCCATATCGAGTTTGCTCGATTGCGGCAAGAGTACGATGATAGGCCGGTCTAGAGCTCCCATCAGTGGCGTTACGGGTGAGAGACACACCGTTTGCGAAGACGCAAAGGCTGTTGGCGCACATGGCTGAAGCGTCGCTCGTGTCAACAGCACTGAAATGCAGTATGCCCACGGTCGCTGAAATCTCGGGTGCTGTGGCGAGCAGCTCTGCCACAAGTGGACCTGGCGTTGCCGCCTTCAGCGCCATTGACGACGCCACCAAATCCCACCGCGCACGCCGCCGCTCGACAACGGCCGCGGTTGTCGACGGCTGCGTTAGGTCAAGTGAAGCCAAGTTGGACGCAAGCTCTTCTGCAGTAACTGCGCCGGCCAACTGTACCAAGCACCATGCATCCAAAGCGGCGTAACTATAGTCGCAGGTCAGTCGTCGCATGTGCGGGCGAACGAAGTACGTTTGCTGGGCCAAAGTCAGCGGCCGGGCATCCCAGTTTGAGAGTTGTTGGGTCTACGATCCCGTGTAAGAGTGAGCTCCGATGGCGTCGGTGTACTTTGTCAAGAGGCTTCCCGAGGACAAGGTCGACTGCATCTGATAAGCTCTTCACTTGTGGGTGTACCGCGCTCAGCTATGAAGGTTTCTCTAGGCTGCCACGTCTGTTCAAGCAGGTGTACCTCAACGAAAGACTCGACGTGCAGGTCAGGTTGGATATCCCCGAAGCTCTCGTGAAGCACTGTGCCGTAAAGATTAGCGCGTACGATCCAGTGAGTGCGCACCTCGAAGGTCTGTGCGCAGGCCGTAGCCTAGTTTCCACAACCGTGGCTCTTCGAGAATCCATTGAAGCAACTCGAAGTCATCCACGTTAACCTATCCCATCGTTTGTCGCCTGGGTAAATTGTCATCAAACACCTCAAGAGCAACCAAGTCCACGAGGAACACTGAATCGTGCAGCGCAAGCTGCAGAAGGGATGCGAGACAAACGTCGCCCTTGGAGAACACAGGCTTCCATTCCAGATCGATGCCCAGATACACCGAGTCGTCCCGACGCAAGGCTGACATCGGTTAGAACGGGGTAGGGTGGCGTGTGTACCGTCTTCGAGGCGCGTACGCAAGCGCTGCATGTCCTCATGCGTTGTGCACAAGTTGACTGTTACCGTTTCCGGCAGGGTCATGTAGGCGGCAATAGACGAGTTCTACTGCCACGTTGGCGCACGCAACAAGACTTCAGAAGCCGACCTCATCAAGGGACAAGAGCAGGTCCGAGGGAAGGCCGAATCTAGGGACGATTGAGAGGGGTGGTCGACTATACGACTACCGAGCGTGCCACTCACGAGCACGTACTAGTTCTCCCGCGATTAGCGCCTTGTCGAAGAGGTAGCGCTACTGATGTTGAGGCATTGAGATTGGTCACTTCAAACCTGCAGCACGGTATTGGACCCGACGTATGCGACCGCAGCGCCCCACTTGCGCTGAGCACATAGTTTCTGGAGCGACTCTTGTCGAAACCAGTTGTCTAGGCAAGCGGAACCAGTGAGTTCCCACCTAAACCGAGCTGGCTGACCGACGTGAGGAAAGCGTGTGTGCAAACCATAGGCTTGAACGACACGGTGTGCCTTGTACCAGCGTCGATCAACGGCCACAGAGTAACAAAGTCACCTTTTTGAAATCGTTCGCTTGCAGGGCCAGCTCGATGAACACCGCGCACAGATCTACACGTCGCCGTCTTGAAGTGAGCTAATGAGCCACATCGCACCATTGTGGGCGTCTCGAACCAAGCTTGACTGCGATTGTTTAAGCAGCTGCTCGGCAAGTGACCAGCTTTTGGTTGCTACAAGCGCCGCGGTAGTCGCCGCGAATGGCCAGTCGAGCTCGGGAATGAGCCACATGCATTTGAGTGCACTTGTTTGGGTTGCAGGGGTGCTCTCGATGGCTGTCACGTATGCCATAATCGACATCGGGTCCAAGAGATCTTTCAAGTTGAACACTTCGATGGCTTTCACAACGACTTTGGCATCCTGAAGCCACAACGTGAGACAAAGCTTACGCATGTGGTCGACAAACCACAGACGTTGGTGCGTCGAGTGCATCGAGCACAAGGGAAACCAATGTTTGTCGAGCGAGGCTGTCCGTCGTGGGCAGCTGAATCGAAGACTCTTCGATGGCCATCAGGACCAAGTATGCCAACGGCAAGCTGACGTCGTGCCAATAACATTGCACTAGCCCCAAAAGTTGTGGAAGCACCTCCGTCGGTGGCGACGCCGAAATCGCTACGATCAGTGCCGTCTTGCAAGCACCAAACGCATTTGCCTTCGTCGCCTCGTATAAGTCGCGAAGGCTCGAGGCTGCCGCCACCGCGTCGCGCAGGTCCATCGATGTCATTCTCGAATGGGCGCCTCTTCCTCCACCACACCACCATCATTCACGCACGATCGTCATTCTGGGAGATTTTGACACGGAAATTTCGATTGGAAGACTCCGATGGCTCAATTCCCGCGATGGGAAAGCACGAGAATGCGGCGCCAAATCAAGTGACGCCTCAAACTCTGCGTGCCGGCCCACCCACGTAAGCATCATGCCGGTGCACTCGTAGGCTTATGGAGCGCGTGGCAACCAACCTCGGCTCGTCCGCCAATTGCAACACCACAACGTTGTTCATTCATGTCGTTATACTACAGTTCGAACCAGCTAGTGAATGACGAACAACTTATCTTGGGGGCTGAGCAACGTCTCCTCAAGCGGGTTCATCGACACGAAACTTGTGTTGGTCGTTCGCGCTCGATAAACGGCGACACACAAGATTTCCTGGATCAAAACATCACCCCGGGAGGTCCTCCACCACGTACGTGTTTTAGCAGCATTTCTTGGTAGCAGAGACCGTAAGGCTTGCTCCAGTACGCCGCAGGCACGGCGATTTGATCCAGACATCGTGTCTTGCGCATGGCATCGAGGCCTTGCGGCTCCCCCAGCACGAGGAGGTGGAAGAGGTCGATGATGCTGCCGTACGTGTTGCAGCTCCCGAGGATGGCATCGAGGGAGTTTGAGATGAACACCTTGCCTAGACACTCCCATCACGCATATATGTCATTGGTACTCAAAGGACCTGCCGCGTAGAGGGGGCTGCAAATGTTGTCCAGCGGGTCGTCGGCGCGCGATATGACCTGGCGAGTTAGCTGTCGGATTTCTCGTGCATCCTCGGCCGAGTCGAGCTTTGCATGCTCGTCTTTGAGGAAGCGGAGACTACTCGGCCGACTCTACGCCAGCGGTCAGGCAGTGGCAGAGGAGGCACGTACGAGCTCGATCGTGATCTTCGGCATCGGGGCTCCGGGTGCGCAGTTGTTTTCACAGGCTTCGGTGATGAACCGGTGGAGTGTGATGGCGTCGGTGTCGATCATGTTTTGGTCGATGAAGTCGAGCGTTTGCTCCTGGTTATCGTCGACGGACGTTCGTGTGCACGAGCTCAGAATCACGACGTTAGCTGCTTGATACACCTGAGCCTCCCGTAGCGTGATCTCGTGCAGCGGCGACGCCTGGAGATAGTACACTTGCTCATACGCTGCAATGCCCCCGTGCTGCTTCTCCGTGATCGGCAGCGGCGATACGATCACGATCGGGATTGCATTGCTCAAGTGCGATGAGGCAAGGACATTAGGCATGGACTGCGAGCTGTGCGCCAGCCGCATTTCCCGCAGCGGCGCCACAAAATCGTGCAGCATATTGGGCATGCCGCACAGTATGATGTGGTTGCGGACGTCGTGGGGGATGCGCGTTAGCAGGAACAATTCATACGTGCGCGCAATGCTTGATCGGCCTTCGTCTTGTGCTGGCGCCGGCTGCAGCTCGAATCTCGTCACGGTGTTGCGCTCATGGTAGCTGCGCCGGCGCGGATCAGGAGCTGGCGCGGCGTACTCCACCGACAGTCTCGGCTTTGTTGCGACAGGTGGCACCTCAGTTGGCGGCACCTCAGATGGCGGCACCTCAGCCGTCGGGATCTCGGTGGATATGTCCAAGATCGACGACATCGACCGCGGCACGAGGTCGTTCGATAGGGCTGGCTCCTTGTGCACCTTCAGCGGTGGCAAATCGTTCACACCAGGGGTGTGGTGGGGAACCTCCAACGGAGCAGGTCGGTTCGTGGTCGCTGACGCTTCAGCGGATGGCTTAGTGTTGGCAGCCAGCGAAGCAGCAGCCTTA
The DNA here is from genome assembly GCA_002081595.1 of Achlya hypogyna. Lineage (NCBI taxonomy): Eukaryota > Oomycota > Saprolegniomycetes > Saprolegniales > Achlyaceae > Achlya > Achlya hypogyna. The sequence goes on along the minus strand of JNBR01001541.1, from coordinate 33,756 downwards.
GCATCGACAGCAGGCACAGCGGCGGGCTCGTCAGCCTTGAAAACGTCTTCATCATCATCGTCACCGTCGTCACTGGAGGGCTTGGGGTCGTCGGGACCGCAGGGGACGATGCGAGTCTCGTGTGGAATGCTTCCCGACCTCGAATGCTTGGAGATTTGTGATACGATGAGCGATGCAGTGCGGGTCACCGAGGAGCGCTGGGCCATCGAACGCAGCCGGGTCTTGATGCTGCCGACGCCCGAGTTCCAGGAAGACATGATTGCATCAAAGTTGGGGATCACGGTGTGGTACCTATATATCCCCGAACTTTAACCACGAAAGTGCACCCCAAACGCTACTTTTGCAATACAGCAAACGACAAGCCCTCGATGCGGCGGACGCAGTCCGGGTGCTTGCACAGAACGAACATTGTGTGCGTCTTGTTGATGAGCATGCGGGCCGGAAAAAGGCACAGCTCAAAGTACGCGTTGTCGCACACTGCAAGCGGCACGGCCTGAATCTCTTGGTACAGTACGTACGCCAGAATACGATACGAGATGAGGCCGTTGAGGAACGCAGGTGGGTGGGCCTCGTAGATGTCGTTGCAGCAACCGTCGAGAAACTCGGCAGCCCACAATGTACTTCAAGGTGGCATGTCAATCCCGAGAAGGTCACAATGACAGACCTTTGCGTGTACAACGGGCGGAACGTGAAGAGGATGTTGCACAGAAAGGCACAAAGCCCTGGGATCAAGCACGACTTGGCTAGAATCCCAAGCTTGACCTGGTCGATGCAAACGATGTTGTTGGCGCCTGAGAGGTGCACGTGGCGAATGTTGTCAGTCTTGAGCACTTGCACAAATAAAGGGACTAGCGACAGCATCCATTCAAGTCCGCGATGAAGAGGGTACCTCGACGGGTGTAATGCCGAAGCGAGATGGTGAGTAGATTCGATGCCGTGTCGCTCTGGTCGCCGTCCGTGGAGAGCTTGTTGATCATGACAAAGCACAGTCGTGCTGTGGCCGCGCTTGCGCGCTTGAGGTCCGAGTCGAGCATGGCTGAGCCCTGCAGGTACACGACGCGCTGCTCGTATGCGCCGTTCAGGAGGATGCGCTTGAGATTGTGCGACGGCAGCGACGGGCACAGAATCACGACTTTGTCTTTCCAGTTCATGTTGTTTGGATGGAGGAACTGCCGTAGGAAGAAATCGAGCGCTCCCGAGTTAACTTCGCCGCAGATGAGGATATGTGGGTTCTTCTCTTTGCGCTCTTTGAACGACTTGTCATATTCAGTCTACTCCAACGTTAGCCTGGAGCCGCATGAGAGCGTGGGTACCTCGCGACTGAGTACGTCACTGAGCTTGCTGATTTGAAGCGGTAGCAGGATGCCCGTCCAGATGATTAAGCCGATCACCGCCAGTTTGCCGTTCTGGGACTTCGGTGCAATGTCGCCGTATCTGCACAGCGGTGAGACTTGTCGGTGTGTGGTGAGCGGGGTTCACCCGAGCGTTGCAATCGTGATCACGACAAAGTAGCAGGCATTGTATATCTCCATGTTCTGGCAATTGCCTTCGTTGGACACGATGACTTCAGTGCCGTTGAGAGTGACAATAGTCGTGTCGCCGCACGCTTCAATTGCCTAGAGAGAGTGGAGCCTGGAGCAAGTACGTCGCGCACCTGGATGATGCCGGCGCTGCATACAATGATGCCCATAACTGTGAGACACAAGACTCCCATTTGCCGGTGCTTAGCCGTCTTGGAGAATGCGAGGAGGCGGAATGCCCGAAGGAAGCGCAGAGAACGAAGAGTCTTTAGGGCGCTGGATGTCGTTTGGTACGTCTTGATGTTAAGCTTGTCGAGGATAGTTTCAAACCACTGGGGCAGTATCGTCACCAAGTCCACGAGGGAAAATGGGCTGAAAAAGAACGACCTGCGATTGTCCGACGCGTAGATTCTAAACGATGTGAGTTTCCACCATCACTGCAGGGGTCAGAGCCGCACTGGACGAGGTAGTCGAAAGTGAAGAAGATGGAAATGCCCAGCTGGAGCCCATCGATGTTGGCGTCGGTCGTGGCTGACGTATTAAGCACCAGCCAGTTCTCTTGAAAGTAAATGATCGTCACGACCAGGCTACATGCTGGGTTCAGGCGCTGCAATGCCGTCTTTTAAGTACCCAAGGATTACTTGGACAACGTCGATGAAGGAGGCCAGCAGAGAGTTATCGATGTTGCGGCCGACCCACTTGCGGAATGTCTCGCCTCGCATGCGCGCCTTCACAAGCTTCCGCAGTTGCTTGCCCACATATCGCTTAGCCTGGCCAAAGCCCTTGATCAGGGCGTCGCGCGCCTTGACCATCCCACGGCGTCTCGAACAATCCGCGACCTTTCCAAAGCGCCCTTTCTAGCGGTTACACGCGCCGTGGTGGGACTGACGATGGCAGGCGCCAAGACAACGAGCCAAGGGCGGCCACCGACGGCGGCTTTGACGGCAAGCGATTCGATGTGCTGCAGCGGCACCGACGGCTGTGACGATGTTAAACGAGAGCCGGAGGAGAGCGGGACGTAATTTAATGCGCCATCTTGGTTGAAGTATGTGGAATAAAACCATGCGGTTTAAAATTAGAGCTGTGGATCATGGGCAGGGCGCGCTTGTGGGCGTGGCTTGCGCAGCGGCTACAGTCGGCGTGCGCTCCAGACGGCCTGTTCCACCGTGGCGAGAGCCTCGGGCCGCGTCGGCGCCAGGTTTGATAAGCACCCGGCCGACCACCACCGCCACACGCATGCGTAGGTCAGGCACCGCGCACTACTAGTACCGATTGTGTGTCTTGTCGCGGGGTCTACGGTCGCGGGCACCCGCCTTGAGCCGAGCCAGGTACCGTGATCACGCATTAGCATATAATGCTCATATTCTAGAACGCTATCGACGTGCAAGCCGCGCGCGATCGCATCGCTGCACGGGCCAAAGCCAGCCGCGATCGGGCGGAAATGGCCCGCAAGTCCCACCAAGTGGCACCGTCACCGCCATCGAGGCCCAAAATCCCATGGGAGCCGGCAAGCAACATGGACAACAACCACTTGCGGCGCCTGCGACTGGCTATCGGGACGGGGGCCAGCATCGGGGTGCGGCATGCCATGGAGGACCGGTCATGCGCTGTGACTTTCCAAAGCCGGCCGCCCGAAGACGACCCCGTCGCCTTCGTCGCCATCTACGATGGGCATGCGGGTCAGCACTGCGCGTCGTTTTTACAAACGACGCTCATCGACCAGATCCGCCGAAGCTTGCATACCACTACGTTCGGCTTCTCGACCCTGCCGGAGCCAATGCTTGCGCCGTTGCTCACGCAGGCCTGCGCACTGGCCGACGACAGCTTTTTGCGATCGCATCTCGCGGACGACAGCGGCTCTTGCGCCGCCTTTGCACTCATCGGCACCGACAAGTTTGCTGTCGTGCGTTTGCGTCCGAGTGCAACCTCTTGACATTGCACTTTTGAATAGGGCAATATTGGTGACTCGCAACTCGTGCTGAGCCGAGACGGCGAAGCTATTAACCTTTGTGTCTTGCATGCGCCGAACGACCCGAATGAGAAGCGTCGCATTGAGGCCGCAAACGGCCGAGTGCTCAACAACGGCCGGTAGGCACCTTGTCTCCCGAGCGCGATCGAACGCTGAATTAGGTACATCTTTGGCTACCTCGGTGTCTCCCGTGCCTTTGGCGACCGCATGCTCAAGGAGGACCTGCGCCGACCCATTGTGATCAGTCAGCCTGACGTCGTCGTGCGAGACCGCTCTCCTGGTGACGAATTCCTGCTCATCGCGTGTGACGGCCTCTTTGAGGTGTTTACGCCGGCAACGGCCGTCGATTTCGTGCGCTCGCGCCTCGAAACCATGGCGCCGGCCCAGATCTGTGACGCACTTGTCGCCGAGGCCATTGCCGCCGGGTCGCAGGACAACGTCAGTGTCGTGCTCGCTGTCTTTCAGTGATATGCGTGTATTGATGATATAAGGCCGGGGACTACTTGTGATGATACTCGTACAGCTCGGTCGACTTCATGTGTAGCGCAGACCCGATTCGGACGAGTCTTCGAGCAGGGACTGCGCCTCTTTTTCGGCCGCAGACATGGTGGTCGCTTCCATGCCGGGCTCCTACGGAACGAGTCAGCTCGGCTTCGTCGCTAGTGTTGTACAGGGCTTAGCCGGTACAGAACAAGGCCGAAGAGGACGATGGCGCACGAGACTATGTCACTCCATGCGGACGAGAGCGAGCTCTAGAGTACGTGAGAGCGTCGCCCACGGCTTCGAGTGTAGTACGTCTTGGTCGGACTGTCCAGAGACCTGGTACCACGCAAGCACGATGAACGCTATCGGCAGCGCAAGGACGTAGCTGCCGTAGAGGGTCGGGACGCTCGTGTGCCGCAGGACGAACCCAATTCCGAAGAAAGCCACGACCTTGCAGAGCAGAAAGACAACGAGAATGCCGAGTCCGAGCTAGGGCGACAGTAAAACACCACGGAGAGTCGTCCTCGGTACATGGCATTTGTCCGTGCGGATCTCCGAGACCCCGTTTACGAGGCACTCGAGGCCACTGATGCGCTGGTCTAAATGGAGCGCCTGGAACAGGAGAATTGGGCCCATGTTAAGGAGGGGGAAGGGTACTGGAATATCGAAGGCGAGCGGGGCCAAGAGAAGTCCGCCGATGAACTGATAGACGGCAACCCATGCGTTCAAGTAGTAGACGTCCATGGGTTGTGTCGCAAGGGCTCGTTCTTTGTACAAGACTGAGAGCGCCCCAGGGATAGCGGCGAGAAGGTAGCAAAATGAATTCCACGCCATTTCCTGCTCTTCAAACACGTCGCTTAAGACCCTGGTTCGTGTGAGCCTTGGGGCAACATGCAATGATACGTACATGGAGAAGACGGGAACGAGACCGACGAGGAGACCTGCGGACATGATACTGGCTCCGATAACCTGGTACTTGGAGTACTCCTCGTTGAGAAAGAGCTGGGCCAAAAGCATAGTCATCGGGATGGAGGCCTGCATAAAGACGACGGTAAGCGTGGCTGGGGTTTTGCCGCCGGCGAGATAGAGAAGCATGGACTATGACGTAAGGTGGATGGGTCAGAAAGCTGGGAAAAAGCTACCTGGAGCAAATCAAGCATACCCATGACGAAGAACTTCGACTTTGGGAATTCGGTGACTTCTTCGTCAATGAAGTCCTACACCGCTGGTTGGGCAGTCGTGTCGAAGCGGGGGCTCAGCTTACCGACTGTGTCGCCTTGTACCCCACAATGCAAAACATTGGCGGGATGTACAGGAAAGTGCTCATTTGCATGAGAAAGTACCTACCTCCGTGAGAAGAGGACCTGCGGGTATGGTCGTACCGATAGGACTCCATCCGATCGAGCATAAGCTTGAATGTGAAGCGCTCAGTGACTTCGGCGAGGACAAGGGCGGCGAGCCCGCCAAGCACAATCACCGTCTACGTTCCGTGAGGTCAAAGCTGCTCCAGCGCACGTACATGGAAGGAGAAGAGCTTGTGGGGCTTGCCAGTCCAGTCGTCGAAGCCGAGGATCGACTTGAGCATGTCCATCGGCGGCGTGGGGCGTCTTTGCGTCGGTCGCCTGCGGCCGGCTTTGCTTTCTTATTGCTGGCGGAATCCCACACAGCTCCACGATATTCCGCCTTTTTGACCAATCCCCGCGCGGCGCTCGTAACCCAATCATACGCCACAAGGACGCCTCCCCTGCTTCAACTTCCCCAAGGCTCAAGACTAAAAAGACGCCACTGAGCTTCTTCCAGTAGCCCCAGCGGCCTGTTGACTAGTGCCAGGAGCCTGCACGCCCAAGCGAACCTTGCGTATGACTGCTGCCTCTTGCTTCTACCAGCACTTGGCTAGTGAGGTGTCATGCATTTGCCGTGAACCCAGGTTCAACATGGTTTGATGGTGGACTTCAATCATTCCGGTTCCCGCGCTCCATTGTCCTCCCGATAGCAATGTTCCTCAGACGAGCAGTCACAGCAATTATGTATCATTCGGGCCATTATGCTGGTCTCCATGTTTATACACTGCCTTTGTCTTGTCGCAGTAATGTTTAGCTGCACCAGTCTCGCTTTTGTAGCCAAAGTAACATATCCAAGGACAAAACAGCTAGTATATTCGAGGCCTTCAAGAAGATATGCATAGTGTACAAGAAACGCCATCGTGGGGAGTCGCTCACTCAATAGTGAAGAGGAAGATAGGGAAATCCTTCATCATGTCGGGCTTGGACGAGCCTTCAGGGGCTTGCGCCGAGGTGGAGCTTTTGCCCATATCACGGGGCAGCGCACGCTTGGAAAGGCGGCGCACTTGCGCGTTGACTTGGGGAGTTCGGCTGCTGTTAACTGCAAGAGTCGTGGCGCTGCCCGCGACAAGCGAGAGGGTGCCGAGGACGGGAGCGAAGAAGCGGGCGTGCATGTTGGGCAGTGGTGGGCGGTTGGAAGTGATTTGGAAACTGAGCTTTGCTGCCCCGAGGAAAAAGGATCAGCTCGCGAGCCATATCTTTCGCCGAGTTATGCGCCTCTGCGTGTCTATAAAATGGCTGTCCGTCATTGGCGGATTCGCGTGGTATCTATAAAACCCTGCAACGGGATTGGCTGGATGCTTTGCTGGGACATAAACAGTTGCGAAGCTGCGGCGATAAAAATGGCGCCGCGGGTTCCTTGCAAAAAAGCGGTTCCGTCGGCTCCAATTCTGCGAGGCGGTCTGCGAGACGGCCTGGCGTACTCGGATGCGTCTGGCTGCCGCAGATGTGCCTGGGTACAACGCCAGAAAAGCACCAAACCAGCGTTTCATGTTATTAAATACGTGCGGGGGGGCGCCCGCCTGACAGAAGCTCTTTCTGCACCCGCGCCTCTGTCGCGAACTAGATGTCGGATCAGACTCAACTGCAACGATCACGCCAATCGTACGACCTTGATGAGCGTCGACGGTACCGCGACCAGTTCGGGGCGTTCCGAAATCTGGGCCGCTGTCGGGCGCTGGCTTGGCTCCGGGCGTAGCATCTAGTGCCACTGTCAACCCTGTAACCCCAAAAATCTCTTACCTGGGCGAGTAGCATTGTCAAGGCTGTTGAGTAGGGAAGCTTGGGTAGATTGTTTTCGCGAAGGGCATGCCATTCAGGCCCGTTTTGAGGCAATGGGGTCATCTGTGCCATCTCGAGAAGCGTCAAGCCTATTCGACAGGTCAAACACTGCAAGCCATTAGAGGCGCGGGTACCGAGGGAGAAAATGTCCGCGGGCGCTGAGCGGGTTGAGCTGGCGAGAAGCTCGGGGGCCATGTACGTCTGGTCTCCTTCACCATCGCCATCGCCAGCGACATCCATTGCAAGACCAAAGTCTCCGATCTTCACCATGCCAGTTGCCGCCACAAACAAGTTCGCGGGCTTGATGTCCAAGTGGACAATATTGTGGCTGTGGATACACGCGAGACCCTACCCCTGGTTGGAATGACGTAATCTTTGCATGATACGACAAACCATGGAGACGTCATGGAGGATACTCCAGAGAAGCTCTTCGGGGACGGGCTTTGCGCCGTTTTCACGCGCCGTGTCGAGCCAGTCTTGCAGCGTCCCGGCCGGGCAAAGCTCAGTTTGCAAGTACAAGTGGCCTGGACGACGCATGAGGAGACTCTCGAAAAAACGCCGTGGTACCTCGCTCCTGCCAGGCTTGGAAGTATTGCACGAGATACGGGCATGCGGGTGCTGAATGCGTTAGGCGCTCGTAGATTTTAATTTCTTGGAGCAGGCGTTCTCTACGGACATTCAGGCACGTGGAAGGGTGGGACGCGTACCGGTCCCGCTTGCTTCGAAGGGGCAGCTTGGACTTTTTGACCGCGAATATCTCGTGGTCGCTCGTAGTGACCTACGCGTCTTGATGACGATGATGCTATGCGCGTCGAATGTACCTTGTACACATCGGAGAAAGCACCAGCACCGATCCACTTCGCACTCTCGAATGATTCAAAGTATGACTTGACAGGCGCGCCAGGTAGAGCAACAAGCACTTTTGTGCACGCGAGAGAGCTCTGCCGAAGAAGCCCGCCTTTGACCGGGGTCAAAGCTTTTTTTGCCCACGGCGGTGTCCGCATCGGCGTTGGGGGACATCGGGACGAACGGTGGAAGGCGCGGCGTACAGTCTTTCGTGGCTTTTTGGTAGGGGATTTGAGTACATCTTCGATAAGCGCGCTTGTATCAAGGCTATATGAGCTCGCATTGGAGATCGTTGCAGTTGTTGTCTCGGGGTCAGAATCGCTGCTGCTGTCGCTCGACACGTCGTCGAACTGTGACGAAAGATTCAATCGCACCTGCCCTCGCTCTTGTACGAGTGGAGGCGGCGAGCTAACGCTGGGCGTCGCCCATGCGGGGCTGGCTGTTGGGCTCGTCGGTAGCATCGGGACGGGCGACAGATCATCGAAGCAGAGCTTGCTGCGCAGGGGTGATCCAGCGTGAAGGACATGGTGGCGCTTTGGCAGGGGAGTCTCGAAGGCGAGCATGATGCTACTGCTTTCCTCGTCGTCGCTCGCGAGTTTGCTTCTGGTGACCTCGCTGCGAGGGCTTCCGATCTCGGGATGCGCCATGCCCAGCTGCTGGAAAATTCGGATTTGAAGCGAAGACGATTTTGAACCAATCACGAGAGAGCAGCGAGCTTTCCGTGGCCAATCCGCAAGGTGCTTGGAATCTTTTCAGCCAATAGCGCATGACTTCTTCAAGCAGGACTTTTCCCAGCCCAAGATCGACAGCCGAGCAGCTCCCAGTTGTACACAATTGTCTCTTAAGGTGGGTTTCCGCACAGTACTCGCCGCCGAGCTGTGATAGCCGAGTGTAGGGGCTGGTCCAGAAGGAGCTTTCGAGCTTGAAAACCTACAAAACATCGGTATGCTCAGGCTCTGGTCGGAGATAAAGCAAAGCTTGGATGTGTTCTCGGGTCCAACGCTACGAGATACTACACCTTTTGCGTTTGAATTAGTAGATACATTAACGGGAGTGGATGCCAAGACATATATGAGGCTGTGTGCTATATAAAGCTCTGATATCAAAATACTCATGAACAAGGCTAACCGTAAACTGCGGTGGCGCCGCGCTTTGGAGGTCGCATCGTCACGCATGGTATAGGGAACGGACCACGTCGCGACCCGGCGGGGGACCGCTTTCGATGCACCTTTCAATACCGCTGCGCCCACAAGAGCGCCCGACTGCCTTTCCTGACGGCTTCTACTCGGTGGTTGTCAAGGAGTACGCGACCAAGTACCTCGAGCAGCTCGGCGCAAGCCCCACTGCCGACAACATTGCCCTCGTGCTAGCAAACATGCCAATCGACAAGTGCCGCGTCGCGCCCGGGTGGCGCTCCCGCGGCTGCATCGACGACGTCCTAATCATCGACACCAATGTGGCACCTCGAACACCGCCTCTTGAGCCAACAGCCCCACCTCATCCAGAGTACTCACATTCCCCGTCACGAACCAACTCTGCACTTAGGACACCCCCGTCCTGGGTTCCCCCAGCGGAACGCGTGTTTGGCACCGACCTCCAGAAAAACTACAAGGTTGGGTCCGTTGTCTTATCATTTAACGAAATGAAGCGCCGATACCTCTACCCATTCAACCAACTCCACAAGGTCTCTACGCTCCAATACTATGGAACAAAACGCAGTAGGTTCCCATCGAGTACGATGTAGACGGGTTTCCGACAACGAGATCTACGGCATTCACCGTCGCGCCCGAACGACGAGTCTTTCGTCCGTCCGCCAGTGTGTTGCAAGAGCTGTTCACACCGCTACATGAATTGACATTCGAGACCATTCGAGGTACACAGGCTTCAAAGTCCTGCACAGGAAAACAAGGAATATTGCCAGGTATGCAGGAGGCGTTTTATCGAGTAATTCCTTTCGACATGCTCGACATCCGCGACAGCGACGAACATCGCGCTGTGCTCGGTCACCTTGTATGCCCGGCTGTCCTGGACATCGTCGGCTTTCTCGCACATTACATCTACTGGACGGTGCTACGGCCACTGGGTGATCACTGTGCAGTCGTGCTTGCCAACGAAGGCGCTGAGTACCAGCGCCTTTGCGCACCACCGACGCCGCTTTTGTCACCCGCCGAGATCGAGCTTCTGCTCGTCTCCGTTCTCCAGGCCTTCGAGACAATTCGGCGTCGGGTTCATGACACTGTGCGACCCAAGACAACCACACGAAGCACAACACCAGTTATGCCGCTCCTCCTCCTCTCTCTAAGGGTGTCCCTTGCCACCATCTTTCGCACGATGTACCCCCGCTGGTTCGATGACACAGCACTTCGCGTCGAGGTGCGTGGGTCGAAAACGGAAGAAACTTAAGAGATTGTAGCCTACGCTTTTGATGGTAGACGACGTTGTCGACAAGGTGCTCGACCCAAATCAGTTTTATGCCCACATCGGGGCACTTGAGGCGACGTCGGATGCAATCAACTGTACAAAAACTCACGCCTTTCAAGCCCAAAAGCGCAAATCGCATCTTCGTCAATCCTTTTTCGCGACAAGTCACCGATTGCAAGAGATATTGCCCAAACCGTCGCCTGGCCTTCCGCGGCGCATTCTAACCCAACACGGTGGCTCAAGCGCCGCCAATTATGCAGGCCCCTCGGTGCGACCAGGTCCTAACATGTCGCTCGTGAATCGTATACGCTTGCTGCACCCCGGAAACCTAGCTATGTAGCACGAGCGAGACTCATAAGTATTTGATATGTTTGCCCTTACCGATCCTAAATGTCGCCAATCTCCATACATTGCCTGGATTCAATGATTTGCCACAGGTCACGCCATCCGTTGGCTCCAACTCTCATTCAGTTCATTCCATGCCATTTCCTTGCGCCAATTTCTTTGGAGGCATGTGGAGGATTTTGATCTGTGGGGAACGGGCGCAATGACGTGGCAAACGGGTGTTCGATGCCAATTTTAGTAGCACCAACCTTCACCCCAACTAAAAAAAGTAGGAGAGCTCTGGTGGCCCACGAACCCACTACTCCCAGCGACACTTGATAACGCCCAGAGCTTGTGCACGATGCAAGTAGTCGCAGCACAGCTAGACCTTCGATTGGGGTGTGGCCGCTTCGCGTTGCGACTGGGCCGACCAAGCTTTCTGGGCGATGGGCAATCTCAAGTGCATCTATCGCAAAAACACAAAAATTGTATGCAGCATACAAATGCAAGAAAAAAATTTGAATTTGCCGAAAAATCGCGACTTCCGATCTTCGTTTTTTATTTTTATGTTTTCACTTGATATTTGTATATGAATAAATTGGCGTATAGAATGAAGAAGGACGCACCAAATTCAGTTGCGAATTTCCCTGACCATGAGCACCTTCGTTGAGCTCTTCGGACCCGAGGTCCAAACCAAGGCCGGCATTAAGCCCACGACCGAAGTCTTCGCCAACAAGGCTGTCGTCGGCATCTACTTCTCGGCGCACTGGTGCCCGCCGTGCCGCGGCTTCACGCCCGTGCTCTCGGAGGTCTACGAGGAGATTGTGGGCGATGGCCACAACGACTTCGAGCTTATCTTTGTTTCGTCCGACCGCGACGATGCTGGCTTCAACGAGTACTATGGGGAGATGCCGTTCACGGCGCTTCCGTACGCCAACCGTGCGCAGAAGGACGTGCTTGCCAAGAAGTACGAGGTTCGTGGCATCCCGACTCTTGTCTTTGTGAACGGCGCTGGTGAGACCATCACGAAGGACGGTCGGAGCGTTGTTACGAATGCTCATGGTGATATCGCCAAGATTCTCTCGGCCCTTAAGCAGTAAGCGCCGAAAATCCACTGTGTCCTTAACTTTTTGATACGGGTCTTTATGGTTTGCTTGAGCCGAGTGAACACACCACCACCTCACATTTCGGTTCCCCAGCCTTGGCCCGACTACTGCCATTTCAATACGGGCGCTGCTGAGGACCGTTATGCTGGTGAGCTGGGGTCGTCACGACTCGGCATCGTTTGGCATCAAGCCCGTTGAAATTGAAAGCCTGAGCCGATGCATCCTGAAGCCGCCATGCTGCTGAACAGGAAGCTAGTGTCTGAGGCATACAAGAGATGACATTCGACGGAATAAGGGAAGCAAATTGAGCTCATCGCAATCATTAACGCATGCTGTATCGTTTTTCAATGTAGATCGTCGTCGTAGCATCTCATGCAACCCCAGAGCCCTCCGGCCCGTGCAACTGCGAGAGTGGCTGGGACGTGGGAAGCGTCGACTTTGGCAGCATGAGTTGAAAGCAAAATGCCTGCCATAACGTTATTCAAATAAAAAACATTAAATAGCGCGTTTTAAATAAGATTGCCAAGTCGGGTGTTGGGTCGGGGCGATGCCAGTCAGCTCCAGGTTGGATCTCCGTTGCAGGCCGCGGTAGCGCGGACGAGCCCACAAACTGAGAGCGTCTGGGCTCGCACATCGATGATAGATCCCATGTACATACGATGCAAGCCATTTGACGTTGCAAACAACGGTGAACGACAACCAAGATCGCACGTCATTCCTCCATCCTGAGGTCTACCTCGAGGACGAAGGTGGTTCCCACAACCTTGTGGGTTTCCTCTCACATTGCTGCAGACGCAGGCAGTGCATGAGGTCGGGCACGAATCCCGAATTGTGCATCGCATAGGTTTGCCACCAGCAGCCTCTACATGCACGCAAGGTCATGCTAGGATCCTCATATTCGTTAAAAATGGTTTACGTTAAGAAGACGCAAGACACGATGGCGCCGGGTCCCAAGCCCCGAGTGTCCCTCGCCGAACAAGTCAAGAATGCCGCCCAACAGGCGGCGGTCAACAAGAAGCGCAAGGAGCTTGCTCTCGCGCGCGAGATGGCGGACTGCACGTTTCATCCTGCCATAAACGCCGCGCCGCGTCGTCGGACGCGCTCGCGTGCGGCGGCGAAGCGCACTACGGTTGGCGTCGGAAAGCCGATGCCACCTAACGCATCGGGCACACCTGCGACGAAGCGGTCTTGCTATGGAGCTCTTCATCCGGGTGTTGCATTGCTCGTGGAAACCTTGGTCACGTTCATCACTCAGCTGGTCGACATCATCCGGGGTCTCAATGCCGACCTTGCATCCAAGGACGAGCAAATCAACTCCCAAGCGGCCAACAGTGCATCCGTCAAGGCGACTGTCGTCACCCAGGCGGCAGACCGAGCTGCCCTGAACTCCCAAATCGACCGGCTTGTTAGCGAAGGCATCGAGGCAGCCGTCGACACGCGCATCGCAACGCTCGTGGCAGAGAAGGCGGCGATGGAAGAAGCGCTCGCCGTGCAAGTGGCCGCACACAACATCCGCGCCAGCGATCTCCGCGCGCAGCTGGCGGCCGCCCTTGCCGACCAGAGTGCCTTGGCCGCTGCGAACGCGAAGGCCGCGGACACCCACCGGCAGCTCTAGGCTGACATCGCGCTGCTGCAGTTGCAGCACGCGGATCTCACATGTGAGAAGAAGTTATTCGCGGGCTCACTCGAGGCCAAGGCCACCGACGTCAACGCGCTGCACACGCAGCTCCAGACGGCACTCGCGACGCTGGCCGCGCAAATTGCGCGCATTGCGGAGCTCGAGACAGGCGTCGCACACCTCGCCGCGACGGACGCGGCACTGGCGGTGCAGCAGCGTGAAAAGGCGATGCTCGAAGCAGACGTCCGGGCCAAGATGCAGGCACTGGGCCGCCTCGAAGCGTTGGCGGCCGAGCTCGACGCAGAGCTGGCGGCGGCGAAGGAGTCGGCGCGGACTAAGCGCAAGGAAGCGGCGGCGGCCCTCGCGCACCTTGAGAGCGAGTACGCACAGCTGCTCGAGTCGAAAACTTTGTTCGAGGAGGTCACCCGCACCTCGCAGGAACACGAGCACCGCGCGCTTGAGGCGTTCAAGGATAAGTGTGCCGCGCTCAACGCCGAGAACAAACGCCTCCGAGAGGCCACCGCTACCCACGACGCTGACGACGCCCGCCTCAAAATGCGCCTCGCCGACGCCGCCAAGCAAGCCGCCGACGCCCGTGCGGAGGTCTCGGACACCTTGAAAGAGCTCCAGCACCAAGTGGACGCTGCGCTGGCACAGAAGCGCGATACTGCAACGCGCGACCGCGCTGCGCATGACGACGAGTTGCAAGCCGCGTTGGCGACGCTGGAGGCAGTCCGCAGCGAGCTTACGGCGCGACAAGGCGAGGCGACCACCCTTGAGGCAACGGTGACACAGCTCAAGGTCGCCGTCGCTGCGCTTCAAGAAGAGAAAGCTGACATCCTCGCAACCGCGGATGCGCACACTTTAGCGATTAACGCGCTGCGAGCAGCTCACGGCGCTGTGGCTGCAGACAATGCGGCACTTTTACGCCGCCTTGACGAGAAGCACGAAATGCTGCAAAGCCGCGCCACGGACATGGCGACGCTGCAGAGTGAGAAGGCCACGCTTGAGGCTGAGGTCACCAACTTGCGCACGGCCTCAGAGGCCCACCGATCTGCTGTGGAGGCCTTACGCGATGCTCAGGACGCCATGGCCGCCGAGAACGCGGCGCTCGCAAGCCGTCTTGACGAGAAGCTTGCGGCGTTCGATACCCACGCCGCGGCCCTCGACGACGCCAGCCAAGAGCTGGCCGCGCTCCGCGCCAAGCTGGCGGCAGCTGGCGACCTGCGGCGCGCGAATGACGAGCTGTGCAGGGAGCTAGAAGTCTTGCCGACGACGGCCACTCACGCAGCAGCATCGACCAACACTCAAGCTGCAGCATCGACTGACGGCTGGCTTGCGACCACGGTGGTTTGCGCCAATGCCGAAGTTGGCACACACGACGGTAAAAAGCCGTGCAATACCATCTCGAGGTTGCCGCGGCGAACGGGCGGTCTTGGCCCGTTCGCCGCTGCTTTCACGAGTTTTACGCTCTTCGCACGGAGATTTCGGCCGCCGTGGCCCGACTTCAGACGCCGCGCCTTCCGCCTCGGGCGCTTGCTGCCACATTTGTGAACCGCGAGAAGCGCACCCAAGGACTGGTGGCGAAGGCCACCAGCGTGCTTCAAGACCCGTGGCTCGCTCGGCTGTCGGCTCCGCACCGCTGACACCGGCTCGAAAAATTCCGGTGCTTACCGAGGCTTCATCCATTCCCATCATGTAATCTAGTCTAATCAATGCATATTGTGTGTTTGTGCAAGGTGCACGTGCAGCGAAGCTGGATCCGCGACTTGCTTCGATGAGGCATTCCATTCAAGACCATACGTTGGGGGCTTTTTGTCGTGGCACATGGGAAATGAAGAGAATAATGCAGCACCAAGGGGCTAAAGGATTAACTCATAATTTGGCAAAAGTACGATACATGAATGCTTTTGCTTTCGACGTCCACAAGCTCATTTACGATATCGGGCTATCTCGATATGGCTCTACTTAGTACGATGACTGTCCACCGAAACGATACCAATGTCTCCGCACACCTGTAGAAGGAGACGACCAGTGATGAGTGTGCGTACATTGCTGGGGTGGGTGCCTGTGGCGCCGGTGCCCGGTGGCCTCTTCGTCAACCTGGGCAACGTGCTCCAGCGCTAGACCAACGACCAATGGATTGCAACGCCGCACCGCGTCGACGTGTCGGAGGAAGGCGCGAACTCTGCGCGGCGCAGCGCTGCGTGCTTTGTGATGCTCAACGGCGACGCAGACATTGATTGCATCCGCAGCTGTGCCCAGGAAGAGGCACCGAAGCACAAGCCCATCACGTTTCACAGACTACTGCACGAGAAGATGTGAATGATGGCGCCGTTGTCGCCTCATGATGTATGCACGCTCGAAAATGAATTGATCCGACTTCAAGAAACTACACAAGCATACCTTGGGTTGCGAGGCGAATGCAACCTTCACTGCGTCAATAGGTCGGCCCGACCGATTAGGTATGAGACCACATCTTTGTATGGCGCCTCGAGTGCGCGAGGAGAGTGCCCTTCTCTTCGCTGCATAGCTAGAAACTTGACAATTTCGAGATGACCGTTCTCCGCAGCCCCGTCGATGGCGGCGACAGTGCACCCCTCAGGCCTCTCGTTATGCAAAAAGCGCACAACGTCCAAGTACCCGTCTTTGGCCGCTCGGTCCATCGCGTTTGTTGAGCAGCCTTCGTGTCGATCTTGGTGCAAATACATGATCAAGCCCCACTGCCGCGCGAAAACCGCCACATCCAGCATCGCAGTAGAAGCAAGTGCCGGTCGACATGCGAGCCAGCGCTGGACGCGAACAACATCGCCGAGAATAATCGCCAGGTGCAGCGGAAGCCGCGCTTCTTTGGCTGGGGGTAGGCCCAAGGCTTCACATGGTAGGCCGAGAACACCACCGTTCACAAGTAAGATTCGTCCGTGCTGCACAACGTATGGTAAGGTGGACATGTAGTCAGGCACTGGCGCGAAATAGAATACCGCCGAGATAGGGTCCTGAACGACCTTCATGGCCGCTGCCGCGGCGGCAATCTCGCGCAGGTCTGCGTAGATGCCGGGCTGATAGGCAGTCATGGCGCGGAAGAGCCCCGGACTCGCGAGAACCTCCATGACGCGAACTTTTTAACTTGAGGTGCGCGAATCTGGGAACGTCAAGTTCGTGACGTGGCGCCACAAAGGGGCGAGCGAGGGGAAATAAAAAGGCGATCATCTCGCCAGCGAATGGGCCAGCGACACGCATGAGGACCTTCGTTCCATGCAGTTCCGCCACGCACGATTTGTGACTTACGCCGGGCTACAGGCCTTTTTGCTGAAACTTGGCCGCGTCCGACTGTGTTGCCTGCGGTGTCTGCCAGAGTCCCTGTCGCTGCCTCGGGCCAAAGACGTCGCGAGCGGCGCGCCGTTGGGCTAGTGAATCAGGTCGGGATAGCGATACGCTCTATTGACATTACGCGTTGACGTCAAGAGGCCGTGCTTGCCGCGATTCACGCAGCGCAAAAACGTGCGGTTGTGGTCAGCCTTCCCGAGGAAATTCCTTTGGCGAATTTCGTGCGAAAACCTTCGACATCGATGCCGGCGACGGAGGTCGCTACGACTGCCCAATGCGTCCCAAACGGCTACGAGTTAAACAGGAGAACTTTGCCGAGCTGCAGCGGTGGACAGGAGTCGTTCAAGAGTTTTCGCTAGTTGCAAGGACAGGGTTTATCGTGGGTGGACGTTGAACTAGCAACTACGTACCTTCAACGGCATGCGTTGCTACGCAGTGTCATACCCCGCCGTCTCGAGAGAAGTTGTCATGGATGTAACTGCAGCAAATGCAGCTTTTCGACAATGCGATGCATGTGGCGCTCGTAAAGCGAATAGCGGCGAATTTAATATGGTAAATAGAATCATAGTGTGTCAGTCATACGGCGCCCGGGCGGCTCTTTGCGGCCATCTCGATGTCGTCGAAGAGGGTGCCGCCCCATGCTTTTTCTTTGGCTTCGAGGAATAGGAGCACGTCGGGGGCAGGCCAGAAGTAGGCGTTTTCCATCTTGGAGACTTTGGCCACGTGGGTGCGCTCACGGGAGACCTTTTGGAACCGCTGGACGTCGACAGCCACGTCTTGGAGCCGCACGCCATGCTGGTGTAGGAAGCGAAGGAGGACGAGAACTTCGCTTTCGGATGGACGGTAGTGACCACTGTGCGGGTAAATGGTGGTGAGGACACCTTGGGCGACGACGATGATGCCAGCGGTCTGGACACACTCGCCGCCCACGAAGCTCGTGTGGTGGATTCGAGGCGTTTGCTTAGTGACCTTGGCTGTTGCGTACAAGACGCCGTCCCGAAGAACAAAAATCCAGCCGTCATCTCCTGTGTCAATCAACTCTTGGGTTGACGCCACATGCAGCAGACCATACCGAAAGGCCACCTCGAACTGCGTGCGCTGCGTCTTGTCGTAATATACGACAGTCTCTTTCTCGAGTTTGGCGCGGGGCACGCCCTCGACCTCGACGGTCTCATCATTGAGCCACTCCCAAAAGTCGGGTTTTGGCTCATCCTGGCGCTTCCACGCTTTGAAGTAGGCGCGGAGGTTGGCTCCATACCGGTGCTTGCGATCACACACCTCAAGCCAACTGCGCTTGTCGACAATCGCGATATTGCCAGAACTGTAGCCGCGGGCGAGGACGGGCGAGTACTTTTGCGCTTGCTTGATGAGCTCCGTTGTGGAGTGGCGATCACGGCGACAACGTGGCTGCACCTTGGCGATTGCAGCAGGCGAGTCTACGGTGCCGTGGTCACCGGCAACGTCTCGTTGCGTACCTGGCGTGAACATGGCGGGCGGAGTCCTGGCCGGCAGCTTGCTTGTCCCCTCGGGTTCGAATTTCCAACTGAACCAGTTTCTCCAAGTTCACAAGTGTCCGGATACGATGCCCGAAAGTCAGTGAAGTTACATACACGCAACTTTTCTCTCGTAGAAATGCACACCGACCCCATGGGCCATGCCACCACGAAGTTTATTTGCCCACATATTAGTTTTACGCGTAGCCAGTTCGATGCGATAACATAGTTTGTGTAATCGGTTTGGACTATGCAGGCCGGTTGTGTGACATAAGATTGCCTTGATTTGTGGCGAATGCTAGACTTGCAGTTAAGTACAATCTAACGCCAAAAGTGCTGGGCCAATCTCGTTACAAAACCGATCCCCACACGCATGATATCTAGTCGTACCGTCGAGTACAATATCAAGGTGTTCTCAATAAATGGTCGTAGATGTAGATATAGCGACATGGTGGTAGAAAGGGTACGGCTTCACAGGTTGCTCGCAAACAGCAGCAGTTGGTCCAGGTCGCATCGCCTTCCCATCGAATCTGGTCGTACACAGATGTGGAAAGCGCGTTGATATTGGATCGCGCGGATTCGGATCCACATTCGTGCAAGTGGTTGGACAATTAGCCAGATTCACTTATTTTCCATCTCGTACAACGTCCAAGCGCTCAACACGCCACGCTAGACGTTTTCTGTTGGCTCTTGTATGCTTTCGTTCACTGTAGTTTCAGGCTAGGGTCGTGGTTTTCCAGCTCACGGCCTGGAGTGTGAAATGCTCATGGTTGTAGGGATCTTTCATGGTTGCGTACTTTTAGCCATCATGCCTTTCGCTGGGTCGTAACGAGGTATCCGGATCCGGAGTGAACCTCCAACTCGCTGGTCGGCGCGACATGGAACGGGCGTGGAGCAAGAAAGAGAAGGCTCGTCACGAGAAGCGGCTTTTAAGTCTTTGCAAGTCTGGGACCGTGGACGAGATCAAAGCGTACTTATGTACCTTCACGGACGAGCAGCAAGCACTGCTTCTGCAGGCCAAGGCTGCAGGCAACGAGCAGCTCTCGTGCCTGCATATCGCGGCCGCCAATGACCAGAGCGCCGTTGTTCACTGGCTCTTGCTCGAGCATGCTTACCTTTTTCCCGACAGCCGCAAGCTCTACGCGCGCACACCCTTGCACGAAGCCGCCCTCTACGGCCACGACGATGTTGTCCGCGTCCTCCTTTGCCGCGGTGCGCTCGTCTCGCCGCACACGACCCGCGGGAGGACGCCGCTCATGTACGCCGCCCGCGGTGGCCACATTGCAGTCATGGCACGGCTCCTGGATGCTGGTGCTGACATTGACGAGCAGAGCGAAACGGGCCTCACTGCGCTGTATGAGGCAGCCAAGCACGGACGCCAAGATGCCGTCGCTCTGCTGCTGGCGCGCGGCGCTGACATGCACCGGAGCTCTCACACGCGACACTCCCCGCTGCATGTGGCCATTGGCGAGGGCTATGTCGAGGTTGCTGACCAGCTCATCTTAGCAGGCGCCGATCCCGCGGCAACGGACGCGATGGGCGTCACGGTGTGGCATGAGGCCGCTGGCACCGGTCCCACTGTGGCTGGTGCCATGGTCAACCTCCTACGCAAGCACGACGTGCACTTGAGCCACGACCTTGTGGATGTGGTCATGGCTCGGCACCCCTTCCACTACGCCGCGGTGGAGGGCCACGACTCGTTCGTAGCGGCGCTTCTCGAGGCGCGCCTCGTCGAGGACGTCAACATGCAAGACGCCGACGGCTGCTCCGCGGTTTACTACGCGTCGGCAAACGGTCATGTCGCCGTGCTGCGGCGCTTACTGGCAGCAGGTGCCGACCTGAACGTCGTTTCAATCCGTCGTAGCCCACTGCATTGTGCGGTGGCATGGCAGCGCTTGCATTGCGTGAATTTACTGCTGGCGCACGGCGCACATCGCGATGCGTTGGATCTTGAAGGTCTCACGCCACTCGACATAGCTCTCAAGTGTCAGTTCACAGCCATCGTCGAAGTCCTCGCCACACCACCCTGATGCTACTCGGTACAACGGTCACGCTTTAGCCACACAAAAACACCTAAGGCTGGTTGCAATCGCTTCAGAAACAAAGTTGTCCATTTTCATAACAGTTTATGCACCTCAATGTTGTCTGCCCCGAGGATTGCGCAAACATAGGGTTAGGGTCCGTCGACCCTTCCGAATGGGCCGTGGAATTCTGAGCTCGACGAGTATGACTATACAATATGGCGGAGGATGACTAGACATGACGAGGCTACGATCCGCTGGATGGCGAACACACGGGACGGCCGGCGACGTATAGCTAATCTGGGCGCGGGCGGTGGCACATCGCCCCCAGAGTTGTTCCTGGTGGGAAGGATGCGCCTCGCAGGAGGTGCAGCGGTGGCACATCGCTGAGTCCAAGGCCGCGCATAATAATACAGATTAGATAGATTAAGAAATATTAGATTCTGCTAAACACCAATAATGTTAAATTAAAAACACAAGGACGGCGGGTGCCCAGCAAGAGGGTCCTCGTCCACATCATCTGTCATGTCAACGTCGTTGCCGCATACACACTCGGACAATGACGAGGGTGGCAGCGCGAGGGCAAGCATAAGCTGTTGCTGCTCGGCCTCGGCGAGGTGCTGGAGTTCGCGCTGGGCGACGGTGCGCTCGAGATCAGCAAACAGATCGCTGTGCCACACGAAGTCCTTGAGCTCGAGGAAATCGAGGGCTTGCTGGCCATTCCAAAAATGCGCGTTCTCGAGCTTCTTGACCTTGGCGTTGTTGGTGCGCTCGCGGCTCACCTTTTGAATTCGCTGAACGTCGACAAGGACGTCGCTGAGCACAATGCCGTGAGCTTGAAGAAAGCGAAGGAGCACAAGCACCTCGTTCTCTGACGGTCGGTAATGTCCACTGTGAGGATAAATAATGTTCAGCGTGCCGTTCGACACGACCATCATGCCTGCCGTCTGGACACACTCGCCGCCTGAGAGGCTCGTGTGGTGGATGCGAGGAACTTGAGTCGTAACCTTCTCACTTCCGTAGAGGACGCCGTCACGGAGGACAAAGATCCATCCATCGTCCCCGGTGTCAACTGGCGCCATGTCGGCTGTTGTGACGAGCATGCCTCCGTGGAAGCCGAGCGCAAACTTTTGTCGCTGAGTCTTGTCGCAGTAGAGCACGGTCTCACTCTCTAGCTTGGTGCGCGGCACCCCTTCAACCTCAATGGTCTCGTCGTCCAACCATTCCCAGAAGCCGGGCTTTGGGCCTTCGTAGCGCTTCCACTCTTTGTAGTAAGCACGGAGATTGGCGCCGTATCTGTGTTTGCGGTCACAGACTTCAAGCCAGCTACGTTTGTCCACGACGGCAACATTGCCGGAGCTGAAGCCCTTAACGAGCACGGGCGAGTACTTCTTGGCGAGCTTCACCAGGTCATGTGGGCAGTTGCGTCCCCTTCGTCGAGCTTGCATGGTCGTAATCTGGCGCATGGAAATAGGCGGGCAACAGAGGAAGATGGCAGCGAAGCGTCGGGCACAATCAGGTCTACTCTCCACGTCGAAAATTCGGAAATGATTTCTAATCCAGTAAATTCCCAGTATTTTTTAGCGGAATTGCACGAGTGAAGGTTCGGTTCATTTGACATTTGTATATAAGCATTAACCGGACGATCTACGCCCACTCGAGCCTTCACTATGGGACTCGAATCGCGCTGGATGTCACGCAACGCCACGTGATTGGCGCGCTTTGTCACGTATCCGGATAAACGGGTTGAAGATTCAGAGTGGGCTGGCGTATTTTAATGGTCACCAACTGCAACGCGACAGACGGTCATACAAACACGAAGAGCCCAAGGCCGTCCTTTTTAAATGGCGACGATGAAAAAAGAACGGTCACGCTGGCCTTTGTAAATTTATATATAGGATATGAATTACTACAGGTTTTGACCGCATTGAGGTCCACATTCAATTCTGGCTTGTCGTCGTCGCCCAAAATCTTTAGCAGTGAATCTTGAGCGCTACTACTCTGTGGTAGAGGGTACGCGGTGCGACGACGCATAGAAGGAGAGCTACTTTGAGTACTATTATTGTAGTATTAAGGTACACTTGAAACTTGTTTGAAGGGCGTTCGATTTTCAACATGGAGGTAGCTGCACCAGGACGGATTTTTTCGAAGGGCACCGGGTTAAAACATACATGCAGGTAGCCAGCGCGAGCGAAACGAAAATGAGAGCGCGAAAGCGCACAGTCAGAATCAGAACCCAGTAGTTTGATAACCCTCTGAGAGTGTTGTTGAGTCGGCGTTATCATTATCATCACCTGCAGGGGTGTCGATATCGCACAAAACACCGACACCTTGGCATTCACTTCCGAGAAGCTTTTCGCTTTTACCGCAATGTTGAAATGGAGGTGGCAATGTTATCGTGTACCATGGAAGTCGGAGAAACTGAACTGGCATTTTGCACTCTTGACGCGACCTGCAATTGAGTCTGCGACGGCTGGCATGTGCTTGGCTGCGGATGCCACCGATTAGATGTTGTGCCTACTCGATACACTTCAATTCTTTATGGCCAAAAAAGCTATGACGGGGCAGATGCACCTGCACAACACCGGCGGCGCCTGCACCTGCGAGAAGTAGGCGCCCATGGGTTCGCCCCCAGGTTGGCGTGCGTTGCCTGTCTATTTCTTTTGCACCAATTACAATCCGGTACTCGTCGTTGGCGAATGCCATTGGCTGCGGCGGATGAAATAAAAACGATGGCTGAGTGGTCATTGGCGGAATCGCTGCCTAATTCTGCAAGGCCATTGGGCGAAACGCGGTGTTACTCATGCCCTCAGCGGCCAACCGGCTCTCACACTCTTCATCCGTCCGTCGATCACACATGTCCCCCATGCGTACTTCCATCGTCCTTGCGCTCCTCGTGTGCCTCGTGACCGCTGCAACCAACTCGACGAACGCGACGACGCCGGCCGTAACGAGTATCGTCAACTCGGAGTGCCAAACCGCCTTCCAGCAGTACTTCACGCCGGTGAGTGCGTGCACAGATGCGATGGCGAACACCGCGACCTTCTGTGCCGATACCAAGTGCGTCACAGCCCTCTCGACGTTCGTCTCCAAGTTCCCCGTCGAGTGCCAAGCTATCGGCACGTCGAGCTCGGTCGCGGCGCAGGTCACACCCACGACGTTTGCCAACATTCAAAACCTTCTCCAGAAGTGCCAGACGGGTCAAACTGGCGCGGCCGCCGGTGCGAACGTTGCGGTCGCCACCGTCCTCATCGCTGCCCTGGCGCAACTTTTGTAACTAAAAGTACAATGTCACGCACTTATATGTTCCTTGGCAAAGAGTGCGTCGTCGTCAGCCACATTGGGTATCCTGAGAGATCGGCCCCAATCCTTTGAGTTCCTCTTAAACCAATGTCGACGACTGTCGACACCATCCGCCTCCCGATGTCGCATTTCTTCATTGGCTAGCATCACATAGCGCGCTTCGATAGAGAACTCCTCCCAACGAGCGGTTGTTTCTGTAATGTTTGTATGGGCGACGCAGGTATTGCTACAACTGCAGCCAGGTTGAACCAAAAGGTGAGTCCGCCAGGCCCATGATGCTCAGGATCAGGAGCTAAACGGGTCGTTGAGGCGTGAAACTGGCGGAATAGACGATCACAAGCGATTTGTTTGGGCACCGATCCAACATGGTAATTGAGATGCCTTATTTCATGAAGTTGTTGCTCGTCGCGTTGCGTTGGATGTAGTGTTTGTTGCGATTCAATCGCTCGCTCATGGTTTCCGACGAGCCAATGTACGCGGCGTGGTTTAGTTCTTGTAGGAATGTCGGGTTGGTGCTCGGCTCCGGCGCGGCCTCTTCCTGAGCGCGAGCCGCCTCCTTGGCCCGCAGCCGCTCCTCCAGAAGAACTTCGCGCCGCCTGGCGTCATCGGCCATTTCGCGAAGGCGCTCTTCACGGTCCGCCGCAGTCGGCTGGGTCATCACGCGCGCCTTGCGTAGCCGCTCTTCAAGGGCTGCTGCCTCCGCCGCCTTTTTCTCGCGGGCCATTTCCAGCAGCTTGCGACTTGGCCCCAGGCTCGACGTGTCGACGTCCTTGCACTTGCGCTAAACCACGTGAATTAGTCAGGTGCCTACGACCGAGTTGGCACTTACGGCGTTTTCGCCGCCTATGACACCGTAGCCCTTGAGCGGTGGAGGCGGAGCCTTCGTATGCGAATCGGCAGCGTCGTTGACAGCAGTCGATCGAGCGCGTTTAGGCGACGGCGAACGGTGGCTTGGGCTTAGGCTGCGCCGTCTACGCCCCGCATTGCGGTGTTCAAGTGGACTCTGCTGACGGGGGCTAGGGCTCCGCTGCCGGCGGCGGCGTCCCGGCGACGGACTAGAATGTCGCCGCCGCTGTGGGCTGGGACTGGCCTGCCGCCCGCGCCGCTCGGGCGATAGGTTTCGTCGGCGAGGGCTAAAACTGCGCTGGCGCCGACGACGGTCGCGCGAAGAGCTTCGTCGACGAGGACTGGGGCTGTGGCGTCGACGGTGGTTAGGAGATGGACTGCGGCGAGAGGTGCTCGGGTGTCCGCGGAGACGGTCATGCGAAGGGCTACGACGGCGCTGGCTTGGGGAGTGATGACGGTCGCGACTGCGGCTGCGATCGTCGCGACGGTCGTTCGACAATTTGATCGGGGGCGAGCGGCTGCGCTTCTTGTCTTTCTTAGCCTTCTTAGCCTTCTTCGCTTCCTTCTTCGCCAGCTTGGCTATTTTGCGCTCTGAAAGCTCTTTTTCAACTTTGTCTTTAAGCTTCTTCATCTTGGCGGGGTTCTTGAGCACGGCGATCTGTGCGGCCTTTTGCTGGCGCTTGATCATCATCATGGGGTCCTCGTTGAGGCGTGAGAAAGAATCGTTTACTGCTGATGGTGCTGCGCTCATGTAGAGAGACCCAGGCGTCGAAGAAAGCTGCTTGAGCTGGTTTTGCTCGGCCTCGGGCTTGTATTCCTTACCCAGTAGGTAGTCCTCGGCCGTTTTTGCAGTTTGTGATGCGGCCATGGGGCCTTCGTACATCCAATCGACACGCTGAGTCGTGTCAAGCTTTTTGCCTGTTGTTTTCGCTTGCAACTCTCGAAGCTCCTTGAGCTGCCGCTCCTCCTCGAGGTTCTTGCGCAGCTCAAGGAGCTTGTTCTCCTCCTGAGCATGCTTCTGTTCGGCCTTCCATACTTTCTCTACGTTCTAACCCCAAGCTGCATTAGACTCTTAAGGGGTATGGGGCAGTTTACCTTGAGGTTGGACGTGTGCCAACTCTTTTTGGCTAGGAAGGCTAACGACATTGCGCCGTGTCGGCTTGGTGTTGCGCTGGTCCGTTCAAATGATGCAAAACAACACTAGTATTTTTTCATTTATTGCATTTAATCTTTGTATCTGTATGTTCGTTGTAAAAATATCACGACGGCAGGCCATTGGTCAAAATGAAATGATTTCTCCATTTGAACGAATCCGATTCTTCCTTGCTGCATCAAACCACGAATCAAATGCGCTTACGATTCACGAAGAAAATTGTACACGGGGTGTTGATTGGTCATAATATGTAAACTACTCTGATTTGACCAATGGCCTTTGACCAACGTGCCATGCAGGCACCAATCACACGCTGGTATTTCTCCATCACTCATGAAGCCAACGATCCTGGCAGCTATGGCCACGTGGGTTGTATGCTCCATGCTGTGTGGCGTGACGTCAAAGCAGCTACTGTCTGGGCTTCCGTGCCCATACACGCTCACAGCTGCACAGATGACTGTAGCGTACGCCTGCCACATGGGCTACGAGCGCTGGAGGCGGCAGCCTGTTGCACCAGGGGTCACGTTGAGTGACGCGACACAACTCACGCTTCTCTGCTCTGCGCTTGCCTTCTCAATTGGAATCTCGTGTTTGAATGGTGGCTTCGGCCTCATGCATGTCTCTATCAGTGAGACATTGCGAGCTCTTGAGCCTCTCATAACAGTCTTCATGGCCACGACGTGTCTTTCAAATGAAGCCCAAGTGAGCAGGTCATTTCCACTGCATTTAGAACGCGTTTGCATCTGAGATATCCTTAGACTGCGCATGCTAGCACTACTTCCAATCATTTGTGGTGTTGGCCTCTCAGCAAAGCACAACGCCGCCTTTCATTTCCTCGGCTTTGCCATGGTCATGGTTGCAAACGTGGTCTTCCCCATCCGATCGCTACTCGTGAAACAGCTTCAACGCACATTGCCCCTCGACTACATATTTTCAATGACGTTGGGTTACGGCATGCTCTTCCAGGTATCCTCGCACCATGAACAGCCGCTCATCAGCACTTCAGTGGCTTGGCATGGGCGTGTCCTGGGCATTCGGTGGCCCACTTGGCGGACTATTTAACGCCAAGCAAGCTCTACTTAGCCTAGCCAATGGATGCGCATTCTATGCTTACCATATCGTAGCATTCAGGCTGTGTGCTGGAGTATTTAAGGCGCCTGTAGGCGTCGTACTCAGTCCTGCATCAAACTGACATGACGACGCACGCGGTTGTGAATGCGTTGCGACGAGTGCTCACCATTCTCTTCTCTGTCTACTGCTTTCAAGTACCTCTCGCCTTGGGTAATGCTCTTGGAATGGTAATCGCTTGCGCCGGTGCGCTCATGTACGCGTACGCTCTTCGGCAAGAATCTCGCCTCCTCGTTGCGTACGACAGCATTTGATTCTTACGTGTATTGATGTGTTGCGTCGTAGGTGGGATAAAGACAGCGTTTAATATAATAGAGGAAGGTACGACGGATGACTAAGTGTCGTGGAGGTCAGTCGTAAGAAGCGACGTCTCAAACGGGCTTTCCCGGCGTCCCTTCTTGTCCGAAATCCAGAGCCGTAGATTTTCGAGATGGTCGTCCTCGCTCGACGCTGGAGCCCACTCGATGTTGACCTCCAAGTCGCTACGGTTCGCGACCAGCGGCATGAGGGCAGCTACAAAGGCCTGACGACTCTCTGCCGCCACGTCCTTCATGGCCACACCGCGCATGGTGATCTTCGCGACTGGCTTGGTTCCAAGGATGTCAGCCAGCCATTGACACATGAACTGGAACTTTGGCGGGGAGTTCTTGCAGATATCTTGGCGAAGAATCATAAGCAGCTGCCGGGTGAACGCCTTGCACGTCTTCATCCACGCAAGGTCGCCGACAATAATGTCGTACACGTCCATGGCCTCAGAGCCTTCAAGCCCATGGGCGCCTGCTTTGTAGCAGCTGTCGCACAGGTGCACGTCCGGGCACTCCGAGCACGTCCACAATGGCAATGGCGTCGACTTTTGGCGATACAAGCTAAGTTTCGACGGCGCCTTTGGTGGGCACTGCGAACACAAGACGGGTGTCGCAGGAGGCAAGTTGGCAACGCGTGCAGCCTTTTTCGTGCGTTTGTACGGGATCTTGGCGAGAAGCTGGGCTTTGGCGTATTTTCCTTTGCCGATGAGGCTCGAGGCCGACGAGAGCGACTTTAGTCCCGAAATAGCCGAGTAGTATCGGCTAGCACGCGGTGCCGTAGCGGGTGACGGCTCTTTCTCGTCGTCCTCCGATGTCAGGCTGGCGTTGGCGACAGTGCTGAGGAAGGCTGGCACTTCAGCCGCGAGGTGCCGTAGCCCGTGCAGATCCCCGGACGGCGCGTAGAAGGCATGACCGCTAAAGTCGTCGATGGCAAATGCGTCATCCTCCGGGTCGTCGAACTGTGGCGTGCACAGAGAGTCCTGCGACGCAATTCCTCTCGGCGGAGATCCGGCCATTGCAGAAGTGCCAGCGCACAACCTAATCGAAATTGAAATAGTGTGACATTCTAAAACCACGCAACGCGGTCCCGATCTCGACACAAACTCGATCTTTCTGGCCTGAGCGCCATTGATAACTTCATGCTCAGACTTTCCGACGCTCGAAATATGTGCGCTGGTACAGTGCCTGAGAGATTTATTGAAGCTCGGGCGCTATACGTTGCACTGGTTATCGATACCGGTCACATATTTAATCAACAAAGCATTAACTTGTTGCCAATGCTGCCACTACCGCGTATAGCGCTGTTTCTACAATTTCTCGTGGCAGGTTGTTGCAATCGGTATCTGTCGTCGTTTTCCCATCACTCCATTCCACTGCAACGATGCATGCATATCCTGTCGACATCATGGCAGAGGCTGCCGCAGCTCCTTCGAACCGGCGCAAATGATTAAACTAATAGTTCAATCCCTGGAGCACTACAGGCAAACACTAGGACGCGTCGATCTTAGCCCCGAGCTAAATTGGGAGCAGTACGCGACCCTTCTGAGCTCAAGACGAGTCGACCAAACCCTGTTGTCATTGCAGTTCTATGGGCAGGTGTGCGTGCGACAAGACCGTACAGGAGCATCCGCCACTTATTTACACTGTTTGCCAGTGATAACACTATTTAGATTTGAAAGGCAACGTTGGGAGGGCTTGGGGAAGCTGATGTGCAGTGCGCGGCGATCGCGATGGGCACGTCTGTGCCATCGCTGGCGGCGCTAAGCGGACCCGCTCTTGAGGAGTCCAGACATGAGGGCGGCAAACTCATTGTAGTCGATCTTTCCGTCGCCGTTCGTGTCGATGGTTCCCATGAGGTCGAGCACGTCGGCTTCTGTTACGGGGCTGGCGTTGCCGAACATGCTAAAGACGTAAGCAAGCTCGTCGGCTGAGATGAAGCCGTCATGATTGGTGTCGAAGATCTCGAAGGCTACGTGCATGTCCTGCTCGTCGATCGTGCCCCATTTGAACAGACTTGAGTTCATCATCGCCACGAACTCCTCAAAGGAGATGCCGCCGTCGCCGTCGATGTCGGCCATCTTCATTATGGCGTCAATCTCGGGTCTATCCATCCGGCCATCATCCTCTGCGTCTCTGAGGGACGGCGTACTCTGAGAGGCGTTGGCCTAGAGCATGTAGGGCGCTGCCAAGCTCTTCCCGCGAGATGGAGCCGTTGTGGTCTTTGTCGAAGAGGAGGAATACCTCCATGTACATGTCGATGTTGGCGGTGCGCGCCCGACGCACGAGCAGCCGCGACGGCGAAGAGAGCGGAAGGTTGGCCACCGACAACTTGGTTTGGCTCAAGATAACGGTGAGGATATTCGCCCGCAACTTCTGCAACCGGCGGTACGCTTGCAAACGTCCTGTAAGGCCGTCCGAAAGCGGCTTTGAAGTTGCATCCTTGGAAACCATCCACGGGTGCTCGAGGGTTTGCGCGGCCGTGAGTCGCTGCCGTGGGTCCACTTGAAGTAGTTGCGCAATCAAGTCTTTCGCTTCACGCGACAAGCTGGTGTACCATGGGTTCTCGACTACGAAGAGATTTAGCGGGCATTGTCCGACTGCAAATGTCGGACCGTCGTACGCGCCTTTGGCGACCATCGCTAGGATTTGAGCGTCTGTCGCGCAGCCCTTGGGGTCAAACGGGTGAATGCCCGTGAGAGTGATGTACAGCTAAGGTCCACTGTCGACTTGGCTTGCTCGATAACATTGGGAGAAGCAACATACCAAGACGCCAAAGGCCCACATGTCGACACCAACATCTTGAGGGGCGCGCTTGACGATCTCGGGCGCCCAGTACACGCTACATCCGATGATGGCACGACAGAAATGTGAAGACGTACAGCGTGCCGTTCGGGTAGTCCTCGACGATGCTTTGACCGATCTTTTGCCGGCGACTTAGGCCGAAGTCCTGTTACGAAGTTACTTGGAGGCTTGGAGGAGTCTCGGTACCGCGATCTTGATGTCCGGGTGGGAGGATGTGTCTGTGAGGAGAAGGTTTTCCGGTTTGAGGTCGCGGTGACTACGTCCGTTCGTGAGCTGTGCATGAAGAGAATTCCGTCGGCACCAGACTCCTCGATGATGCAAGTGGTCTAGTGCCGTACACACGTCACGAAGGATGCGGCTCGCATCAGCCTCCGTCATAGATCCCTGCATTGGCTGAGCGGCATTTCTCGATCACCAATAGCACCTTTTGCACGATGTAGTCGAAAAGTTCGCCGCCCTTGACGAGGTCCATGATCATGACGACGCTTGACCGGTCGTAAATGACATCCCGGAGGGAGACGATGTTTGCGTGCGTGCCGATTGAGCGCAGCATGGCAATCTAGGACTGGTGACCAGCAAGCGCGCCAATATGAACGTACCTCGGACTCGATTTCGTCGCGCGAGGCGCTCTTCATGTCGAAAAACTTGGCAGCATAATCAATACCCGACGACTTGTCACGCGCAATGCGCACGACAGAGAACCCACCGACACCGATCTGCTTACCGACATCATAGCGCTTGTGGATAGCATCATTGTAGCAGGGATCACAGAGCCATGCAACGGCGGCGACTGCAGGCGCGCCAATCCGAAGGCGGGCGAGATGACGGTACATGAGGCTGGCGATCGCTTGTTCGTGCAAACCGGCTCGTGCCACATATAGCCACGTTTAGGCCCAATTTCTGAGTCATACAACAATCCGGTTGTGAAAATCACACCTCCTTCACGACAATTTCACGGTATATTTTACTACTTCGTAGTATTGATTTTCAAGATGCCAAAATTGTTTTAAATATTTCACAACGAGCGCAAATTTTACTGAATCGCGTATGTTGAAACAGCAATGCATGCAGTACAGCACAGCAATGCATGCAGTACAGCACTGCATTGTGCGGCAGTGCGCTGCTTAAGGTCGTTGAGGGGTTGTACCATGTTAACTATTAAAAAGATGGAGAACAGCTTCGCAGCGTTGCAATAAGTTCTGCGCGCTGTTAGCTCGCTCAGTCCCATAAGGGCTCCAGCGTGTACTTAGCCATGGGCGTTTTCAAATTTTGTCAAGTAATGGACAAAAAGATAGATGCGTGCGATTCGCGCTACATCTGCAGAACAGGCTTCCTCGCTGGGTCGATTCCAAGTATTGATGACGGCTTGTACAACAGAGCCACTCAGTACATATATAGCTGAAGTCCCCGAGATTGCGAGGGTATTTATTTCGTACGTCATCAGAGCTGACATTGATGTTGCCGAAGAGCATCTGGATGACAAGTCTGGCAGTGTGTCGAACGAGATCTTTCTCCACCACAACTCGAAGCTCCCAACATCGTTGACATAAAATAGTTCGAAAGGAAACTCTGTGTTTTGCATTTGATTTTCAAAACACCGATAAATGAAGGCACTGCAAAATAGAGATCACCGAAAACACAATTTGGGACAGAAGAGCCTTCTCATTCACGAAGGCACAGCTGGAGTCGACAGGAATTTACAGTTAATGCACCTGCGTTTACCTTGAACAAATAGCTTTCGACAATCCAATGCCCAGTGAAAAAATGCTTGATGACTCACACGCGCCTCAAAGGCAGCCAGCATTGTCAGCTCAAAGACTTGTCATAAATGCCGTGCCCTTCTGCGGGATAAGGTTGCTGAGTTCGCACGAGGCCTTAACAGGATAGATCAGATCTGTCCTCGCTCAGCTTTCTAGAGGTTGAGCTACAGCACTTCCCATTTCGCACGTGATATCGAAGATTGCATGTAAGACGTGGCTGCATCGGTCTTCACCACTCTGTGCATGATAGTTCGGACTCTATGCAAGAGTCCGATATTGTTATCGAAACAAGTCTTCTGAGAGGCTCTGATGAGCCCTGCAGAATGGATTCCCATTCCAAGCTGTGCCGAGGAAACAAGTCATGATCAATTTTGCGCGGAGATCGCAAGCTTTGACACTCAGGTTTGCCAGCTTCCACGTCCTCCGGACGAGTATCAGTGTGGGACCTGCGTCTGCGGTGGAATGCCCAATCTCATCGGCTACCCGCTCGTCGGACTTGTCCCTTTCCACCACCCATAGCGAACGAGTAGCCGTGCTCCTAGGTGTCAGGGCCCCCATGTCTGGGCCAGCAATGAGCGCGCTGTTGCTTCGCTGCGGACCTGAAAGTTGACCTGCCCAAGTGGGTGTTTCTAGATCGCACTCTTCATTTGCCTCCGTCGTGCTTCGAAATGGTGCACTTTTCTTTGAAATCGGTGCTTCTTTATAACTCACACCAACGTGTCCAACTCCCTGCCGTGGTCGGCCAGCCACTTTGCAATTATGCTCGTTGGCGCTCTATGGCGTTTGAAACTGTTTTGTAGCACCTTGAGGTGCTAATGGACCGCACAAGGTTGTAAGGTTTTGCTGGACTGCAACCAGGCGGAAGCGGGGGCGTGACAGTACCGCGGGTTTTGCTCTTGTAGCGCACCCGTATACTTTTAAACTGATTGCCGAGTGAACTCTATACGTAGCTGTTCCATTCACGAACACGTGTGGCCATCCCTCTTAACCGTGGTGGCGAGTCGCTTACTGCAGGACCGAGATATCCGCCCATGATGGCGCTGGGCTCGCTGCGAGGAGATGCTGACCAGCTCCTCGGGTGCGCCTTTTGTGACAGGGCCGTCTCCTGGCAAAAATTTATCGCCGAGGCAGTTGCGTGAGATTAGCGACCAAGAATCCGGTGCTAGCGGAGGTAAATTTCTGACCATTCCACCGGGGCAAGCCCGCGTCCCAGCGCCTATCACACGGGGCTGCAATCGCGAGCGCCCGCAGCGGGCAGCGGCTGGCGCTTGGGGCGGCTCGGTGCGCTCTCTGCTATCGTCTTTGCGAGCGCGTGCAGAGATGATTATTTGCTCAAAAGTTTTAAATTATGGGCGGTTTGTATCGTCGGTGGCCCGTTGGTAAAAAAATCTCAGGAGTTGCATACTCGAAACTCGGCGCCACCTGGTGCTCTCGACCCAATGTTTGACGGCAAGTTTGTATAGAAAGGCGGCACCATGGTCTGGCTTGTACAAGCTTTCATTCGCAAACTTACCCAAGAGAAGCATGAAGGGCGCCTCTCTCCTTGTGCTTGCCATGGCTGCCGTCGCTACCGCCACTCCCGTGAGCGTCTGCCGTGACGCGACGTACAGCATCACCGGCCCCGTGTGCTCGGGTTCGGGTTCCTCACCCGCTGGGTCAGCTTGCCCAACCAAGGGCACGAAGGCTACGGCAGCCTGCCACCCTTACCTTCCATCGTACGATGCCGCTACGAAGTCGTGCATCGCCAAAGAAGACGCCAAGTGTGTTCAGGTACTTGGAACGACGTGGGGCTGTGCATTCCCGAGCCATCCTTGCGGCACCCCGGCGCCAAAGATTACCTGTGACACCCCTGCTTCTTGTGCTAGCTGGGACTACTCCGAGTCTGAGTCTCCCAGCGAGATCACTATCGATGCCTCTGGTGCACCAGCTGGATGGTTCGTCACTACCCTCCCTTTGCCGGACTACCAAGTAGGCTGCATGGATGGGTCGATTGTGAAACCTTTGCTGCCGCCGACTCCCGCGCCTTCGCAGCCAACTCCTGCGCCATCGCAACCAACTCCTGCGCCGTCTACGCCGCTTCCCACTCCTGCGCCAACCACAGTAACCCCAGCGCCGACCACGGTCACTCCTGCGCCGACCACGGTCACCCCTGCGCCGACAACAGTGACGCCTGCGCCAACCACGGTCACGCCTGCGCCAACCACGGTCA
>JNBR01001540.1:0-14168 GCA_002081595.1 Achlya hypogyna | reverse complement strand
ACCACCCGTGGCGCCTCGGGTGGTATCTCCGCGTACTCGAGCAGTCGTTCAGGCGCTATCATGGCAATTTCCAAGTCGGAGGCGTCCTGGATCAGATACTGAAGGCTGCTGGGGATGCTCAGGGCATAGTTAAACACGACGCCGATCCACCCGGGCGTGAGAGCCGAGCGTAGACTCACGAGCGCTGTGGTGATTACAAGAATGAGCACGGCGCTCAGCAGCTGGGTCTGTAGCAGCAGCCACTGCTGTAGCACTTGCCGCACGAGCACAGCCGCGTTGCTGCGATCGACAGTGGCGTGGTGCAGGCGCTGGAACCTCCGCTCTTGCGATGGGCCAAAGGCGCGAATCACCGCAGCCCCGTCGATAGACTCGCCGATGAGGTTGAGAAGAGGCGATGCCGCGACTTTGCTCAGCCGCTCCACGTCGCGCGCGGGCTGCACGTAGAAGAGGCCCACGCGGTAGTACGCGTACACCGCGGGCACCATGAGCAGGCTGTAGCGCCCGGTGGCGAATGCGGCCGTGATGACCGTGAGCAGCAGCCCCGAGAGAGTTCCGAGCATGAAGGTGAAGGTGAACGTTACGTCCAGGTCGAGCTTGGTGGCGTCGGCGCCGAAGCGGTTGAGAATGCGACCGATCGGCGTCGAATCAAAGAACGCCAGCGGCGCCCGCAACAGCGCCGAAGTCATATCAGCGACGAGCACGGCCGACGCGCGGTGGCCAGCGAGCGCTACACTCTGCACGCGCGCGATGACGAAGAGGGCACAGAGCGCGCATAGACCAGCGTAGACGCCGATGCCGTAGGCGGCCGTGGACGCCAGGTCGGGCGACGACGCCCACTCGCTTAGCCATACGTCGCGGGACACGACGAGGCCTTGCCACGAGGCTTGGACCAGCACGACGCCGGCGACGACCCACGGCCCCCCAGCGGAGCGAAAGTACTTGGTGAAGACATGCGACGATACCCGGCCCTCCGAGCGGGCCTCTTCGTGCACAAGAAGATGTTTCGCCGAGGGTGATTGAGGCTCGGACGCAGACGGCAGCGGCGCATCGAGTGGCTCAGGGTCCTTGTCGTTCGTGGTGGGCAGCGGCGCAATGGGCGACGCAAAGGGCTCCTTGGCGGCGTTGACGGTGTCGAGGCAGCGGCCGTCCTTGATCTCGATGGTGCGGTCGACGTGCTTGGAGGCGATGATCTCGGGATTGTGCGTCACCAGGAAAACTGTCTTGCGGCTGAGGAGCCCGAGGAAGCACTTGGTGAAGATCTCGTTGGAGACGATGGCGTCGACGGCCGAGAGCGGCGAGTCGAGAAGGAAGATGTCGCCGTCGTTGTAGCACGCGCGGGCAAGCGCAATGCGCGCCTTCTGGCCGCCGGAGACGTTGACGCCCTTCTGCCCGATCTCGGTGCGGTCGCCCGCGGGGAAGGCCGCGAGGTCCTTGGTGAGCGCACACGCCTCCAGCACGGCAGCGTACTTGGTCCGGTCGTACGGTTTGCCGAAGAGGATGTTTTCGCGGATCGTCAGGTTCTGGATCCACGGCTGCTGCGAGAAGTACGACACGCGGCCGCCCACAAACACCGAGCCGCGCTGCTTCTCCAGCTCACCCAGGAGCACCGCGCACAGCGACGACTTGCCCTCGCCCACGGCGCCGTGCACCACCACCAGCTCACCCGTGCGCACGCGCAGGTTAAGGTCCGTGAAGAACGGCTTGGTGGCATCCCAGCCAAAGCGGCCGTCCTCCACTGCGATTGCTACGTTTGCTGCAGCAAGCGCCTCGCGGTCCGCGGGCGGCAGCGACGCCGGTGTGTCTACGATGTCGGTGGTTCTCTCGGGCAGTGCCAGGAAGGCGTCGAGGCGCCGAACGGACACGAGGCCAGTGAGGGCTGACGTGAGTGTGTGCGGGAAGTTGTTAAGCGGTGTCGAAAGCGATGTAAAGAGTGCAAGCGCGCCAAATACCGTGGCCACCGAGACCGACTCGCGCTGCAGAAGGGTGTACGTGGCCAGCGACGCCACAGTGACGGTAGCTGGGATCACGTACGCCATCGAAATAGTTGCGCTCGCGAGCACGAAGAGCCGCCGCAGTGACGTGAGTTCTGCGACCCGCAGCCGACACAGCTTTGCCTCGTACGCCTCTTCCCACGCGTTCAATTTGATGATTTGAATGGCACCAAATACCTCGTTGACCAGTCGCATGCGCTGGTCTTTTTGTTCCATGAAGCGGTCCATGGCGCGGTACCGGGCTTTCACGAGCGCGTTTGTGATGGGAGCGCCGAGGAGGAGGATGGCTAGCCCGAAGAACGTAGCCCACGAGATGATGCGATAGAGCATAAAGAGGGTAACGCCGATTTGGACGGGCATGATCCACAGGTAATTGATGTAAAACGTCACGCGGAGGATGGCGTTTACATCGGACGTAAAGTGGTTGGAGAGCTCCCCGGAAGACTTGACTCGGCGCCCGGCAGCGTCGAGAGCAAGCGTCTTGGCATAGAGGAGATGCTGAATGCCCGCCGTCAAGCGCACGACGAGAACCTTGTCGATGTAGTCTGTGTGGGCCGCAAGAAACGCCGCAAGGACTTGAACTCCGAAGAGTGTTGCAAGGGGTGTGAGAAGTGCGTCCCAGGCGGCGTTCGGCGTGGATAGTTGCTCGAGCACCAAGTGCAGCACGTATGGGCCGTAAAGGGTGCACGGCACGAGCAGCAGTTGAATGGCGCCCACGAGGGCAAAGCGCCAGCCGTAGAGAGCGACAAACGTGCGCAAAAGGGTCTTGTGCTCGGTGTACGCTAAAAGAAAGGACGGCACCACACCGGCGCAGGAGTTGGGCTCCTCTAGGGGCCACAGGTCGGATGGGTCGAGCTGCCGGCTGTGGCCGAGCGACAACAGCGGTAAGACCCACCCATAGACAAGCCGGGAGGCAATACCCGCCGTCGCGAGCGGGTGCGGGGCAGCGGCCGCTGCCGAGGTCGCGTCGAACGTGTTGTAGTTCATGGCGCGAAAGGAGAAATGATCGCATCGGTGTGAAACCGCTGAACTTGAACTTGGCAACAGATGCCTTCCGATCAAAAGTAAATTTTCCGCCATCACTGAGGCAAGTCAACAACTTTTGTTGTCGACTTCCAGCAAGGGTTGCTCTCTTGGAGCTCAAGGCGTCCTCAACCTCCGAGCTCGAGGTCTCGCGTCGACCAACGTGTCAATGAGACACCTAGCAGAGGCTGCATTTCCTATTTGCCATGGAAATGCCGTCATTTTCATCGTGGGAATAAACTTTGCAGCCAGAAGCCATCGCAATATGATCGATCGTGCGATCATTTTGTGGTGGTCGTGTCGTATTGTGGTGGTTCTGTCATGTTGCGGTGGGTTTTGGCTCCAAATTTGTCGTAAGACGCGACATGCTCCTAACAACTGTACGTGTAGCTGCCATATCAATACAGAGACCTACCGGTTTAATGCAGAACTTTTTTCAATACTTAGATCAAGACAACTCTAACCAGCAAAAACAGCCGAAATGATACACTTCTGGCGGGAAATTCAAATCAATTCAAATTTAGACAGTGAAAAGCTGCGATGAAATCTTCGCTTCAATCGACTCCTTGAGCTCGGCCAAAAGGTGGAACTCGCTATCACTGAGGTTTACGGTGCCGTATCGAAGCAAGTGCACACAGGTGCGAGTGGGCTTGATCGGGACTCGGTACGTAGAACATGTCCACATTTTGCGATCCCGTAGATACTGACAGCGACCCGTGACATTAAGGTTTGCGCCCCGCTTGTCAACGAGGTCGAGCCAGCGTATGACGGCGTCGTCTACGGCCTTGCTTGGGTAGTCCGTGGTTAGCGTGCGGTGGGTGAACTCGCGGCCGGTTAGTCCGTGGGCTTTCTGGAGCATGAATATGGTCAAATTCGTTTTGACTGGTGGTGCATCGGGCTTCTCACTGTGTTCAAGCTAATGGAGTGAGCAAAATGCGCGGGAACACAAACAATTCCGCACTTTGATTGGAGAACCAGATTTTGATCGGTTTTCATTGGTTTATACTCGGATGTGGTGTGATCTGATTGGACTATATCACTTGCAGCCTGGGATGATTGGCCATCTCCTAATTGAGACCCAAACCACATTAGTGAGTGCAAGATACAGGCTCATTAACCCGGTAGGTCTCTGTACTACGTAAAGCGCTCTGAAGCATGACGCTGAAGTTCATGGTTGCGCTGATATAAGGACTCGCGTTGCGTACAATTGTCAATGACAAACTGAAGAGTGCCGGCAAATTAAGTTTCAGCGAAATCCATGCACTCTGCACATGGGGACCTCCATCGCGGCGTTCTACAGCAATCTCGTTTACCTGAATTGAACAAAGCTAATGACAATCCGCCATGTCTACGGCGTGGGTAGCCCCTCGTATTGGAGAGGAATGCCTTGGCGCATTGTCCTCATGAAGCGTTGAGCCAAAATCCCTTATGTGAGTCCATCGCCTGGATTGGCTGAAATGATGCATATTTTGACCAATCCCCTGGCGAATTGCCTGGCTCCGCCAACAAAGCGGGATGGCCGACGAACGCAAGCCGCCAGCGCCAACGGATCCGGCCACGGAGGGCTCCGACGAGTACTCGGTGTTGCGCCAGCGTGTTGGTGACTCTCTTGTACGGCTGCGTGATGACGTTGACGCCAACCTCGCTGTCTTCCGCTGGGGCTGCACGGTCACCATCGTAAGCACCTGGCGATGTGATCGTGCGTAAACGACCTCCGTTGCCTGTAGCTGGGTTGCATTTACGTGAGTGTCCGATCAACTGGTGCCGTAAGTTGACGATGAGATACAAAGGGCATGATGCACACGGTCGTAGCTTACGCGCTTCTCCACCGTCACATCGCTGCCTTTGGGAAAGAAGGTTACCGCCCGCGTCGTGGGGCAGCACCCCCGCGACCCGACCGTGTTGTACGTGTACCACACGCCACTCCTGCGTCGTGTGCTTCTACGGGAAACGCTGCCTCGGGGTATGTCGGTGAATGGCCTTATCGGCGACCCCGCCAAGTGCAACGTGTTTGCCGTCCGTCCTTTTGGCGTTCAGTTCGAGCATGACGTACGTGCTGGTAACACTATGGGAATGTAACCCATCCTAGGACTTTCTCTTCTCGACGCTCGTCTCCAAGCAGCGCTATGTCAAAATGGAAATGCTTTTCCGGTGCGCTCGCGCTGCATGATGGCGCCAAGCTCATCGTACGCAGGGACAAGAGCACGGAGCCTGCCATCGGCGTTTGCGCCATGTCAACCCGCAGTGTAGCTTGGTGGGCAATGCATGCTTGCTTATGAACCTGTGTAGTTCATTCGCCAGAATGACGTCGCCGAGGCGGCCGTGAACCAAGGCCTAGGTGTTTGCCGTGTCGAAGAGCTGGGTGATCACAGCCAAACGAGCGCCAGGTAAAGCGCCACTTCGAGCCGCCGCGTTTCATCTCTCCTTAGCTGTATCCCCAAGATGGAGTCTCGAGCGCAGCGCCTCCTGCGGTGCGAGAAGTACGCGCAGACAATGCGATTTGGCTGCTGGAAGGACTGGCAAGAGGAAGAGCTCGGGCAGCGCATCGTGGCCGCGGGGAAGCGCGCGTCGAACGCGGCTCTGAACAAAGTATTTGGCGCATTTAAGTAATGCACAACGACTACATGCGCTTTAGTTCCCACCGTTATGGCAACGCGGCGCTGAGGACCAGGGGCGCTTGGCGATACAGATCGAGGAACTGTTGGGCGACGAGGGCAGCGTGGCGCAGAAAGGGGCCTCGCAGCGCCGGTTCCGGCAGCTCGGAGGGCAGGCCCCAGCATGCCGCCTCCTCCGCGAGCGACACAAAGCCATCCTTGGTGAAGAAGTGCGAGTTGATGTACACCAGTTGCACCTTGGTCGTGGAGGGGTCGACCTCGTCGAGCACGACCCTACACACGGGCGTCACAGCAGGCATCGCTCGTTGACGCACCAGAAGCGCCGGTCGCACTGTCGCGTGCTTCTGGGCAGCGTCTCGTCGTCGTGAATGTTTTGACTAACCGCAATGCAGCGCGTCGGGCTCACAGTGAACTCCCGGCAGAGGAGGTTGACGGCCTCGCAGTCGTTCACGACGGTGCGGCTGTACCAGAGCTGCGGGCTCACGGTGCTCAAGAGCTACGCAATGTGCGTCAGTAGTCGAATGGAGGGCGGTACGAACCGCTTCGTCGAGAAACTGGCCGCTGCCGGGAGCCCACGCCGCGCCCGAGAGGTAGTCGTGCACAAGGCGACGCAAGACGAGCACGGCACCAGCCAAGGTCGAGGGCAGGTACATTTGGTGTCGCCACACGTACTCAAAGGCTCCGTCGGCAGACTCTTGGGCCGTGAAATCGTCGAGCGAAACGGGATCGGCTGGTGCGGGAAACGAGCACGCTTGAAGGATGCGCTCTGTGTTGTGAAGCATGTGCTTAGTGATCCAGTCGACACCGAGCAGGCGACTTGTGGGGTCTTTGAGAAGAGTTGTTGTGCGCCAGGACGTAGCACAGCCGTTCAGTGGCCGCTACACGCGGCGTGAGCCGACGGAGTCCGAATCAACGGGACCTCGAGTGGCCGCGTGTGGTGAGTCACCCATGCGGCCATGCGCTGGGCCACATTCAGGAACTTGGCCTTCTGCGCGCTTAGGTGTCTTTGGTGAAGTAGGGATGTCTGCACTGCATCGCTAAGGGCGCCTGCAACATCGGCCCAGGCGAGCAGTGCACGCCCCCAAGGATTACCCAGCCGAGCAACTTCAGCTTGCAGGTCGTGAACACGGGCTTTAAGAAAGGCGACCTCGTCCAACTCTTTCTTCCGGTACTGACGCCGCTTGTCACGGTAGTAGGCTCGCTTCCGGTCGGCTGCCCTCGTGGCATCGGCGGCCTGCGGCATGGGCGTCGACTTTGAACAGGATGTCGCACTGTTTTATACATGTTTAATTCGTACTATGTTTGAAACTGTAAAAGGATCGTAACAGGGGGGCTCAAGGTGCCAGAACAGCAGTGCAGAAGTTGAAAATGCCGGTCAACACGAACAACGTAGTACATCAATAGTATGGATTACACTTAGCCGTAGCAGCGAATGGAATCGGTGGAGCCGACACGTGCGCACTGGCCGCCTTTCTCGAGGTACTTTTGGTGGTATTCCTCGGCGTGGTAGAAGGGAGTGGCCGCCGTGATCTCCGTGACAACCTCCTTCTTAAGCTCCTCGGTCTTGGCGGCCTTGGCCTCCTCCGCTGCAATGCGCTGCTCCTCGTTGTGGTAAAAGATGCCCGATCGGTACTGCGTGCCTTCGTCCTCCTTCTGGCGGTTGAGGGACGTCGGGTCGTGGATTTCAAAGAACTTGTCAAGCAGCTGCTTGTACGTGATCTTGCTTTCATCGTACTTGATCTGAATGGCCTCGGCGTGGTTCGTGTCGCCCTTGCACACCTGCTTGTACGTCGGGTTTTCGGTGGTGCCGCTGATGTAGCCCACGTGCGAGTCCACAACACCTTCGAGGCGCTGGAAGTTGAGCTGCACACTCCAGAAGCAGCCGGCAGCGAAAGTCGCGAGCTGCTCGTTGGGCTCGAGGGTCACAGGCACTGTCTTGGTCATCGTCGTCCGAAAGGTAAAGTGAGAGATATCCCCGGGCCCTGCCGTGCCCTCAACGAAGCTCCGAGACAGGCACCAGTTGGGATTTACCGTGCCCTCTTGGGTGTGCCGGATGCATCCGGACCCCTTCCGATTGGCCCAAATTCAGATGCCAGTCCCGAATTTGTCCAATCACAGCCACTCAAACTACACCAGCCAATCACATTGCGCCAGACAAAGATCGGGGCTAGGGCTTGAAGGGCCAATCACATGTGGGGAAAGGGCAACCTCAATAATGATTGCGCCACAACCGGCATTTCCACAAGGACGGGAGCTTCGGTGCGCTGCCGACGGGTACCGGCTGGGAGAAGTTCGCGGCGAAGGATCGCGAACGTCCATCGAGGACCAACCGCCGTCAATGCCCGCTTCTTTGTTGCTCTGCACGGCTGCGACAGCATGTCGACGCGCACAGACTGACACTCCAGCACCTCAGTCATTGAAGCCAGCGGCAGGGACTGTCTGCCGCACATCGCATCGAACCATTTGTGCTGTGGAGTGCAATGAAGCATCACGTTCAGCCAGGCCTTATACTCACCTGACCGTTAATTCATGACGTTAGCTTAAGTGAGTGAGCGGTACGCGCTGGTTGGGAAAGGACACAACCTTTCGAAGCATAGGAACACATCTGCGATGAGGTGCTTGCTGAACGAAGCTTGACCTTTAAAGTGAAGAGGACTCGAGCATTTGAAGCAGTTAGATCAAGCGTTGTTCTCGTTGGTTACGAAGATGCTATCCCTGCATTGATGCACTAAGATTGTGGCAGTCAAGTGCTAGATTTCGCTAAGCAAAATCTAGCTTAGCCGTAGCAGCGAATTGTATCGGTAGATCCCTTGCGGGCGCATTGACCACCCTTCTCCAAGTAGCGCTGGTGGTACTCCTCGGCGACAAAGAATATCTGCGCAGGAGCGATTTCGGTTACGATGGGTCGTTGAAAGTTTGGCTGGGCCTTGCTCTTGGAGGCAATAGCCAGCGCTTTTTGCGTCTCCGAGTGGTAGTAAATACCCGACCGGTACTGCGTTCCGACATCGTTCTTTTGCTGGTTGATCGTTGTGGGATCGTGAATGGACCAAAACTTATCAAGCAACGCGTCGTAGCTGATGACCGATGGGTCAAACTTGATCTGAACTGCCTCGGCATGACCTGTCTCGCCCGTGCAGACCTTCACGTACGTCGGGTTGGCTTCGGTTCCGTTAATGTACCCGACGTGACTCTCGAGGACGCCAGGGACACGCTGGAAGTTGAGCTGTACGCTCCAGAAGCACCCCGCAGCGAAGGTCGCAAGGTCCTCGCGCACCACCGCAGGTGATCCCGTAGTTGTTGACACCTGCCGCGCCAGTGACCGGCGAGCCGGCCTCAAGAATGATCGCACCACGCCACACATGACGACGGATTTCGGCAAATGTTACTGTATTGAATATGTTCTTATAGCAAGGGTGACGTTGTGTGCACTCGGCGGCCATCGGCGGTGCCGCGCTCCGCCATTTTCGCACGAATGGCCTGGCCAACGAGCCCGGTGTACTTCGTGGTGTTGTCATGGTGGAGTTTCAGCATTAGCTCTGTGAGCGTGCCCACAGTCGGCTGCTTAGAGCGAAGGGCGTCGGGAAATATGGGGGTTGAAACCTTGGAGTGGACTGCGATGTAGCATTCTTCGTCCGTCCGTCTTGAGATCGTCATCCTACAGTCGCTGGCGCGCGGTTGCATATCGTGGGACTCGTACCATGAGACACGCTTTTCGACTACGTGATTGGCGTCGTGTGGTATGAGTTTATCTTCGACGACTGTGCGCCACGCAAACACGGTGCGGTCGGGCTCGGACCAGCGGCGGCCCACTAGTCGCACCTCGAGAGCAGGCATTTCGGGGTCGGGCAGCGATTGGACAGCCCGCAGGTACACCAGATCCGATGTAAATGAGTGCAAAATCTATCCACGTCACAAGACACAGCAGGAGGATGCAGTTGGTACTTCAAAGTCGACACCATCAGTTGTTGTCTGATCCCAGAGAAGGTTGGCCAGAACCCGAAACGGTAGTGAGACTACAGCTCCTCGGGCAAAGCAAAGCTCCATTGTTTCCTCGCCCAGGGCGCTTCCAACTTGTGCGGTCTTCAAGGCTGCTCCATTGTCCATGGCGTCGGCGAGGCCTTCGCGAATCCACGTCGAGCCAAGCTTCTCGTACTGCAGCTGCATAAGACGCTCAAGATCCTCGTGGCGCTGAGTCGTGCCGAGAATGGCTTGTCGCCAGAGCGTATCGGTGACGAGGGCTTGGAACTGGGCTAGCTTGGGTCGTTTGGAGAGTGCGCGCTTTAAGGAATTGACGAGATGCATTTGATCTTGTAGCATCGCCTTCAAACGTTCATTCTCGCACACGGCCATTTGTGCTCCGATGGTCATATCTCGCGCCCGTGTCTTCCACGACCCGTCCTCAGTAACCATGTGCCGCTGGGCCTGGAGCGTTGCCAAGCGCTGTGACAGGTCCCGATGTTTTGCCCGTAGATAGTCGAGTTCCTCTTTGGGTGTTGGATAGAGACGGCGCTTCTGCGCGCGGCCGCAGACCGCCGGGGCGAAGTCCGTCGTCGTTGAGAGGAACGCCGACAGGCTCGCCACCCCGTCGTCCGCCATCGTGCCACTTGGAATCAAATATGTTGTAATGGCCAATCACAAGAAGCAGCGTTCGGTGACCAGCACTCTTTCATCTGATATTTTCTAACGTTAATTAACAAAATCGATAGTTAAGGCTGGATATTTCTGATTTGGACAATGCACACGGATGCGCCGATGCTGCCGCAGCCAAGAAGCCTCTATGAGCTATAGATCTACCACCACTCGTAGTCACGGCGACTGGTTGAGTACTGGCGCGACATTGTCGATTGTTTTGGCCTTGAGGCAGCTGCCGGTGCGAGCTGGAACGAGAAAATGCAGGAATGGCACTCGAGCAACGGCTAATCCTCGCGCAATCCAGAGCGCTGGTCTGCGACGACAAAAGTCATACTGCTACTAGTCTACCAAACATCTACCTAACTTGTCTGACGGCAGTGGCAAGAGTGAACCAGCTCATTTTAAGCGTCGTGTTGAGCCGGTGTGTGTAAGATTGTTCACGACGTCAGCCATCGTTTCCTCCACGATCCCGAAGGCGACACCCGAAACACCGCTGTGCCTCCCGCGCTTTCATTCATCAATGCAGACTCTCCGCGCTTGTCATCCCTATGATTAGACTCTCACCAAGGCTGCCCACAGCGAAGACGGCCAGGTTGATGTCTGCCCTGAGGAAGTACGGCCGTCAATACGAGGCGAAGCTAAGGGCCAAACTAAATACTATGCACTAAGGTTCAAGGCCCAATGCATGACTATGAGTTAGAAAACTGGATCCAGAACTTAAAGAACGTGGCTTTCGACCTTGGGGTTGGCAAGGTCGGGACCGTTCCAGGCAGACACGACCGCAAAGGGGTTGATGTGGAGGTGGCTCATGTAGTAATGGCGCTTGATGTGTGTCATGTTGACCGTGTCGGCAACGCCATCGAGCTGAAACATGCGGCGCGCATGCTT
The DNA here is from genome assembly GCA_002081595.1 of Achlya hypogyna. NCBI lineage: Eukaryota > Oomycota > Saprolegniomycetes > Saprolegniales > Achlyaceae > Achlya > Achlya hypogyna. The sequence continues at coordinate 3,019 of JNBR01001540.1, read as the reverse complement.
CAGAAGCTATTGTGGATGATAAGCTCAAGGAATTGGTTTTGAGACGTGTACGTTAGGGTAGTCGTGGGAAATGGTTTTGAGGTTGCACTTGAAGTGACCGTGGTAGACCGGATCGAAGCGCAAGATGGTAGTGAAAAGACGAACGTCCGCCTAAGCAACGACATTTGAGCCTTGAGTGCAAGAGACCAATTGTACCTCGGTTAGCGTGTTGCCGACAAGCCAGTCCTTTCCGTTGAGATGCGCCTCGGCGCGGTCGAGGGCCGCGAAGAGTGCGTGAACATTGGATTCATACGCGTCCTGCTTGGTGGCGAAACCCGACTTGTACACGCCGTTGTTGATGCCGTCGTAGACCCACTCGTTAAGGGCGTCGATGTCGGGGCGCAGCGAGACAGGGTATAGGTCAAGGTTCGGTCGCGACGAAAACGAGTTGAACTCCGAGCTGAGCATCCGAATGATCTCGCTAGATTCGTTGTTGACGATCGTGTTGTGTTTGGTGTCCCACAAGACCGGTACGGTGAAGCGGCCAGTGTACTCAGGCTCAGCCTTAAAGTAGATTTCGCGAATGAACTTGGCACCGTTCACGGTATCCGGGATCGTTCCAGGCTCCTCTTCGGGCGTCGAAAAGTGCCATCCTTCTTTGCCCATGAGGTAGCTAACGACCGAGAGCCCGATCACACTCTCGAGGCCCTTGAGCTTGCGCACGATCGCCGTACGATGCGCCCACGGGCACGCCCACGAGATGTACAGATGGTAGCGGCCCTTCTCGGCTGGGAAGCGCTCCGAGCCGATGAAGTCGCGGAAGGACGAGACTTGGCGCTTGAACTGACCGTCCTTCTGGTCGGCCCACTTGTAGATGGGCGCGCTGGTGTCGGGGGCTGGCTGGCTCATGGCTCGAGGGCAAATTGCACTTTGACACAGATCGCACGCCAATTTGCCCTGACTCCTGATTGGCTGGTTTTCCGTGCTGCAACCGGATTGGTCGAGCTGCTCGTGCGCAGATCGGGGCAGAAGGAGCTTCCACGGAAGGAGCTTCGGCCAGTTGCGTTCCCGACGCCTCGGGGCGACGCCGCAAGCGAACAGACGCGATTTCGGAGCGAAATCGTTCACAGACAGGCCATGCCTCGACCTTGGTGGGAGCCTTGCATAGCCATCGCGTGACAAAATTGTTGCGGCCCCGAAGCTATGTGAGCTTTTTGAGGAGTTCGCCACCAGTCTCACGGGTGTCCATACCTAATTCACGTTCCGGCAATTTTCCCATGTAATAAATGACAATAATTCCTCTAATTATTTAAACTGCTGCATCTGCTGAAGCTGCGGCGATCGAGATGACTGAACAGCAGTGGGGCGATTGATCACTCGTAAATGCCACTTCGATGAGGCTGACTGCAGCGTGACAATCATTGAAGTTCACATAAGCGAAACAGGGAAACTCGCTTGAACACAGTTCTTAAGGCGAATTCAAACCCCATCGCAAAGGCAATGGAACATAGATGACTTTAGTCAGGCAGCGGAAAGCATACTCGGTAGGCTGATTGCATCGATGGGTTATCAGTGCCCATGGGCACCGGCATTTCGACGGATAAAGTGCGCCAAAGCTTGATGTCCATGGCGTACATGCGATTTCCCATGCTCCAGGTGAGTATGCCATCGAGAGCGGCGGAGGCGCGGTCGAGGTAATACACGCCGTCATGGATACACCCTGCATGCGCGTACAAGTACTTTGCTCCAGAAGACAGCAAGTGGGACGACACCAGGCTTGTGGGCTTGCTGCCCACAACACGTCTCGTCACCAGATAACACACAATGTTGCAGCCAAGCACGATTCCCACGAGAATAACCATACGGGAAGTGTGTCCAATTTGAATGTCGCCGGCGGTGCAGACGGCCTGGTAGTCGATCTCGACGGTGGTGCACGCCAAGTCTACAGTCGTTGACGCCGCGACGGGACGAAAAGCCGAAAGTGCTGCGACGAGGACCCAGACAAGTTCACTGTTTGGATAGACGTAGTACGCGCAGTATTCTTGCGTGAACACGAGCGAGATATCGTTTACGATGGAAACCAGCCACGTGACTTCGTTAGCCGCGAGCAGGGTTGTATACCAAGGCGTCGGAACAGTCGAGAGGTAGCTGATGTAACCGGAGTATTGCAGCTCCAAGGTAGCCGTAGAGAGCATACACAGCGCCGTCATACTTCGAAGGAGTAGCAATGGTCGCCCAACCCACGTTATGGCGCCGACGCGGCTGAGCTCAAACATGTTGAGCCCTTCGAAGTGCCCCCTTGTCACCACGATGTATAAAATCGTTGTGGTGGCCACAGCTATCATCACATTGGTGACATACGTCACCCCACCTCGAAGGTACTGGGCGATGTTGCCAGTGACCTGCCAAGGCTGCGTCTGCCGCGCGAGCCGCGTGGCAAAGTCAGAGAGAAGCGTGAGTGCGCCAGAGTTGCCCCGAAACGAAATCACTTCGCGGTTGCCCAAAACCCAGTCATAGAGATAGAGCCACGCAAAAAAAGCGAAGTTCACCTCCGTAGGTGCAAGGATATTGAGGTGCTTCAGCATCAGCGTCTGCGAATTGAGGTCTGTTTTCATATAGGCCATAACCTCGATGTTGTAGCTGCGCAGAAGCTCAGCCGCTGATACAACGGTGGCTTCGACGGCAGAGTCCACAACCATGTACTTCTGGACATAGTTGATAGTCGCATTGAGATAGTTGTAGCAAGGTGCAACGAACGGCGTGTCATGCGCGCAGATAGCTGTAGCGTTAATTAAAGTGGAAGACGCATGGAGGTTGGCCAAGATGACTGACAGAATATAATGCTGCCGCGTCGGCCTCACAGCGGCAAACACTCCGGTTGAAACATAGCAAATCGACGAAAACGACGCTAGGCCAAAGAGACCTTGCGACGACGGGCAGCCCGACGTGAGTTCAGAGCAAAGAGGAGATCCACCAAATGTAAAAAGATTCTGGCTCAGCCACGCCCCGGGAACTGGGTACGACGAGTCCAGTGGTGTGA
>JNBR01001537.1:0-34529 GCA_002081595.1 Achlya hypogyna | reverse complement strand
GTGGGCGAAGGCCCCGAGGGGATATTTGGGCATATCTCGGGTTCCACGGCTCGAAAAGCACTCAAATTTTGAATGCAGCCGTGGGAAGGTGGCGTGAATATATCCTACCATCTGTGAGACTCGAAACACTATAACCTGCCAGTTATCATCGCTCAACTAGGGAGAACCGGTCGCGCACCACCTAGCATCATATATATCCTGGGAAACATAATATTTAGAAATCGTTGGTCAATATTTCATTTATAATCTTTGACGGTGAACAAAATCCTGTCACGTTTATCAGGATCGACACCGCGACTGGGACTCATTTTCATACTGGAAAGCTCGGCATGGCAACCATCACTGAGGACGTGTACGACAACATCACGGAGTACATTCGCTCCGAGCGCCCGCGTAGCCTCACCAAGGAGGAGCGCCTCGACATCCTCCGCCTCCACGCGGATCTGCGTCTCGCCGGGGCCCCCGAGGTCTCCGCAACCATCGCCCGCCTCCTTGGCCGCAGCACCAAGGTCGTCCAGGAAGTCTGGGCCGAGTACCTCCGCTCCCAAGTCGTCGTACCCGTCTCGCCCCCGGTCAACACGAACCCCCAGCTCCACCGCATCCGCATCCCCCGTACCCCCACCGTCATTGGTCTCGTCCGTGCCTTCATCCGCGCCCGCAGTTTGACCCGTACACGCACCGTGGCCAAGGACATTATGGCCTTGATCGTTGAGAAGGGTTTCATCTCCTACAACCCCGATAACACGAAAAGTGCTGCGTCGTGTCTTCGCATTGTGCAGCTCTTCTTGGCGCGGCTTGGGTTTAAACGGGGCAAGCGGGGAGGAAATATTGGCTACCGCCATTCGCATGCGCATACGATGGCTCGCGACGCTTACGTGCAACGCATGATGCATCTTCCACCAACGACGCCTATCGTCTACATGGACGAGAGCTACATCCACCACCACTACACCCGGCACCACGACAGTCTGTATGACCCCATGGACGACGGCCCGATGAAGGAGAAGCATAAAGGGCGGCGCATGTGTTTTATCGCGGGCATTATGGACGGCGGCGACGGCGTGGGCAAGCTCCTCGGGCTCGAGATCTTCGAGGGGGGCAAGGACCCCAAGAACGAGCCCAAGGACTACCACGGCATGTTCAACCATACCTACTTTGTTCGGTGGCTCAAGCGCGCCATGGACGCCGTCGAAGCCGCCGGCATGCACGGTGTTGTCTTTGTCATGGACAATGCCAAATACCACAAGGGTATGCCGGCCGATACCCCGCGCGGCAAGTGGCGCAAATCTGACCTAATCGAAGCCTGTGAGCGGTTCGGCGTGGACGTGGCGGCGACCGACCTCAAGACCACAATTTGGCAGCGCCTCAAGCCGGTGGTTGCCGCCCACGTCTTGCCGGTTGTGGTCTCGATGGCCCGCGCCCGTGGCCACGACGTCATCTTCACGCCACCTCACCACTCGGATCTCCAACCTATAGAGATGGTGTGGGTGAAGGTTAAGGGTGACGTGGGACGGCAGTACACCGTGGCCACTACGTTCGCCGACGTCCGTGAGCGCCTCGACGCGGCCTTTGCGGCGCTGTCGCCGTCCGTTATCTCCAATTGCATCCAGCACTGCGACGAAAAGCTCGTCGAGATCTACCAACTTCTCATTGCCCACGAGGACGACGACGTGGAAGGAAGTACTTCGGACGACGCCAGCGATGTCGGTTCTAGCGGCGACGAATCGGACTGGTAGATGACATTGAGCGGCAACCCCCATTTCGTAATTTCCTCAATGCATCTTATATTTTGGGCGGTATTATATTATGGAGTCTAAACCGGACTAGCCCCGTCGCTTGTATCTCCCAAATGCAATACGGTCATGCAACCCTAACCCTTGTCCCCTCGGGGCCTTCGCCCACTGTGAGTACGTAAAACGTGTCGTAGTCGAGCTTGTATTTCTCTAGTCGAGCAACGTGGCTGTCGAACGCCGCACAGAGGCTCTCAACGATGAGCAGGTCTTGCGGCGTTGGGTCGATCGGCAGCTTCTCGGTGGTGCGCGACTTGCGGACTTGGAGGCTCATAGCTCTTGTTGGTACATTCAAGCAAATTTGAAAATTAATAGCTCTCTGTTGGGGAAAATATAGAAGCATGTAACTGCCATTGAATTTTCTATCGAAACGGTTGGTCGATTTTTGTCGAATCGCAAGACTGCACATCAAAATATTGAGGCTCCACATCCTTTTTACTGAATTCTGGAAGCCCAGTGTGATAGTGCATCCGTACGGCAAGCCTATCCCTAGTAGCAGTAATTGGCGATGACCGAATATCTTCCGGACAGCAAATGGTGTGATTCTGTATTAGTGTGTGAAAACACTGTTTCAATTATTCTGTAATATCCACTACTTCAAACAGCGCCTCAGACTCTGCTTCAGAGTCCCCATCAAAGTCCGTCTCGGACAAGTGCGGGGGCGTCTCAGGAACCGACGACTCGGATAAGTACGTCTCGTTCGAATGCACCCCAGCCTCCTCGGCTTCCTCTTCAATATAGCGATTAACAAATCTAATGCGACGTGGTTCTTCTTCTTCTTCGCGAGGGCGCGTGACCTTGCCGAAAGAGTCGGGGAAAGGCACAAAGTCGTTCGTTTTCCACGAGGTTTCGTTCCGTTTCGCGGACTTCTTCACGGAGGTTGACAGCATTAAGTCGGAAATGTTCGCGCGCACGGACAGAAACTTGTAAGCGAATCCGGAGGCTTTCGTTTTCGTTTGTCAGCCGGTGAATGCGATCCCGCAAATTGCGGTTGCGTGCTTCCGACTAGGCAAGCAGAGCGTTCGAGGCGTCCATCGCCTGATAGGCGGCGGCAGCTTAGGGTATAACAAGGTGGGTAGGTAATGAATGTACTTGAGCTCATCGCTAAGCGATGAGCTCATTACGTAATTGCAAAGCAGGTTGGATCGTTATTAGATCCATGTATTTAGAAAGGATGCATATTGATATTGAAGATTTAGTACTACAAGTTTCAAAACGTACGTGGTGATTCTACCCCGCGCTTTCAATGCTAGTTATAGCCTGCAACTGGTAACTATTTCTATACTTTGATTCAATGAAAGACCGGCGCGCTTACTTCATAGTATGCTACCGCTAGAAAGTCCGTTCGCAGCTTGAGCAGCAAGGGATCATCTGTCAATCCATAAGACAGCTGGGTAGTCGCATCAACTACAAGGAAGCCCCGGATATCCCATTCGTCAATATGGGCATCTGGGGAGCTTCGAATTGCATCCTTGATGTCCGGCCTTCTCGCTTTCAAAACGCGAGCAACGGTGTCTTTGTCAACCGACACGTTTTGAAGGGGACTGTGCTGACATCCTACTCCAGTGAGATTGTCGACACGCCCCCTGATGACAAAACATATGTCATGGATCTTGGTGGCAAGTTCATCGTTGGCATTGCATATTCCGTTGCGGGACAAGGCTTGGACAGCTGGTCAACTGAGCTGTCCCCAAGTGCCTCCTCAAGCATCGGGAAAGTTATCTCCGTGGTACCCACAAGAATGCCTATTGGCACCACAAGGGCAACGTTATGTACCTCATCGCACTGCTCAACTTCGGCGCCGGAACAGCTTGTGAATGCGAGATATATACGACCTACCGAAGAGGTGTTCGCTTGCCTTAAAGCAAAACAAATTTGTCTTGCTTCTACAACAACATTCACTGATATACACTGAAATTACAAATAACTCAACGAAGACCATATATCTCCATATTCTAAAAATAAAAAATTTTAAAAAATCGCGACGCAACACCGATAAATCTCCAATATTATCAATGCTAGGCTCACCAAACAATGCCAACCCATATTGTGGCCTGCCTTTGACCACTCGATGACTATCAGGGTCTGCCCTGGATCCAGCGCTGGAGCTCGGCGAGAGCCAAGTGTAGCTCGCCAGCATTGTCGACTTTGACGCAACAATATGATCGTATTCGGAATGTAGCCTCTAGGAATTCTGTAGTGCTCCTAGCGTATCGGTCGCTTGTGGAATCGTTGGAAAAATACGTAATTGAGGCAATTTCGTCAAGTTTTTGGGGTACTTTAACGTGTGTAAAATGATTTTGTTGACTCGGGGCCATAATGAACCACTCATTCGTGGCGTTATAATGACTATGGTAGTAGTACAAGTGCATTGCAGGCGTGTATGTCATTATGGAAGCGTGTTCTATTCGTCACCGGTGCATTTGGGTTTATGTAGTGCGATGCGACAAAGCGTGTAAAATACTTTTGTTGACTCGGTGTCTTAATACGACAAATTGCACAGGGGTAAATGCAATAAACAATTGCACTTATTAAAGCGAAAAATTGATTTTCGTTACAGCATCAGCTAGGAAAGGTTTCTTCCGTTGGAGAACGGACAGAAGTTGTTAAGCTTCTCGGCGGGGCGTGCTGGCACTAACAGTGTTCAGGGGGGGGGGGCTTGAAAGTCTTGGCGAGGTCTCTAGCAGTAAACGTCATCTTAACTTCATCTTCCTCTTCCGTTAGGCTGGCGGTAATCTTGTGGATCGTGCTGACCTGAATCTTGAGAGGCATCGATGAACGCGAGGTTCCGTCTCCTGCGAAGAGCTGTCTTGTTCTGACTCCTGTACGTCGACCTCTGCAGCGCTTGAATTCTGACTTTGAAAGTATGTTTCGCGGCATGTTTCGTCGATATCAGCGTTTGTATCGCTTCCATGATCGTCAACTTCTTCTACGACAGAATCTTCGTCATTTGTGTCACCATCTGAGCTTCTCTTGGCAGCAGTTAGTTCCTCGCTTTGGGCTGTAGAGTGCCGGGATGGTGCAGAGAGCTTCAATCGACTGCCGATTTCTGGACGAGTGAATGCCGGCTGAGGATGCTGAGCATCGGCACGAGGCTCGTAGGTCGATGTTGGACGAGGTAGTCTGACAGCTCACCGAAATTGCGCGCCACGTTGCCGTATTCGTCGAGCGACTTCATGCTCTCATTGAATTGCCACGAGTTCAGTGCACCGACCAAACTCAGCGAGCACACGAAGAAGCGGCCGAATGTTCCACAAGACCTTAATGTTCGATACATCAGGTGCCATCGTGGTGTGCGGGTTGTGGAGGAAGATAAGCTGGGTAAAATCCTTTACCAATGTTGTCGTGATGTTGCTTGGCATGGGGCGCCATCAGTGAAGATCAGTGGCGCCGGCACTGAAAGGCCACGGTAGGTAAGTATTTCCGTGAGCTTCGCAAGGGCACTGGTCATCACAGGTACCAACTTTGACACAAACAATGCGTCACCCCCCAAGTCGTACGGATCGCTGACCACACAAACGATAAAGTTCAGGACACCCATCGCCAGCAGCTCAGCCGTATCCTTGATAATGGCCTCACGCTTACGAAAGATCGCTGTTGCCTCTTCATCTTGGTCGAGCTCTGCCTTGGCATTGACAAGCTTGGGCAGAGAGGTGTTTATGAAGCTGACCATGGCGCTGTACATTTTCTTGAACGTCTTCTGCACCGACTGGGATCTGAGCAGGGTCGCCGGGGTGACAAGCATAGGAACATTGGTCATGGCGAGCAGCATGTTGGTTGTTGCTGCTGCGAGGTTGTTGACGTCGTTCTGGATGGTGTAGGCCATCTTACGGCTGACCGAGGTGTAGAGCCGACAGAGAATCTTGAGGCTGCCCTCGTCGACGATGAAGGCATTCTTCAGATGCTCACTAAGAGATCATCATCGTTCTTCAAGCCGTCTATTGGACGAAAATATATTACTACAATGCGAAATGTTGATTAGATAAAATAGTTCAGCATAAATTCGTTGGTCGCAAAATTTCAAGCGTGTGATAAATTTTTACCTACACCTGCAAACGAATGCAAAATTTACTATATGACAAAGGAAACAGGCCAAAACCTAAGCATCGCTTATATAAAACAAACACGAAATAACTCCTTCACGCAAGAAGTCGAAATTGATTGCTGCCCAAATCATAAATTTGATACAGCAACAATCACACAGGGTTGTCAATCTGAAACGACCACAAGTGGTGATCGTTGTTGCTGATCAAAGAAATCTGAGGTTTGGAAGGAAGTCAAGAGTATTACCAACACTCGTGGCTGTCAATCCTAAACGACCACGAGTGGTGATCCTAGTTGCTAACCGAAAGACACATATGCCCTATGCGGCAAATTTAGAAGTGATCCTCGGAATGGAGGTCTGTCTGCATTCCTATAGCCACCATGGGCCACCGCGACATCGACCGTACTCGGCAACCAGAAGGTGTTGGAACGCCATACGTCGGCTGTGGGTAGCTGCTACCGACAGCTACGTTGTGGCGCGTGATGACGATCTAGATGCTGCAATATTATTCTCTGAGATGGTTGCAATTATGTATATTTTTGCGCGAAATTTCGAAGTCTCTCTCGATCATTTAGAGGTATTATGTGTAGAACGTGTTTGAGTTTTTTCTCATCTGCCCTCTAATCGTGTATAGCGATGTTATTGTTGAGCTAAAGGTTGTGGTCAGTTCAGTGTTGTCAGGCCATATTTTTTCATGTCAATAAAAAGCCTTTTTATTGCATTTAATATATTTAAATATTTTTCTCATATACTAATAAAAAGAGGGTCATTTAGAGATTGGAGGCGGACGATGGTGGCTGCGGGCCGCAAGGGATGCCCGGCGATGGCCCACTTCTGCAAGACGGAGGTGCTCTGCAACAAGTCCTAGCACTGGTTCACGTGCCGGCACTGCACTCCCGAACACGAGGCCGTCGTTCCGTCTCCACGGTCGATCGCAGCGCCGTGCCCTTGTACTACGTCGTCGGCTCGAAGGCGGCCTTCGAAGCCCACCTCTATTGTACTTCTCAAATGGGAAGATGGCCGTGCACTGGTGGATCTGCGCCGTGGTTTCGGCGTCCAGCACAACCTGGAGCAGGCCAACACGATGGTCTGTCACGGCGCCAGGGCGAGGTCGAGACCAGCGGTCCGCCAGAGATCCTCCATCACCTCCAGCAGCTGCAGTGTCAAGCTATCTTGTCGCACATCGTCGCCGCTCTTGAAGATCACGACGACGTGGTCGCCACCAGGATCGGCATTCTCAAAGGCGAGCCAAAAGGGTAATTTGGCCGACGACATGCCTTTGCACTTGGCGACGATGAGTTTGTATCGCCAGCTGGATATCGCCGAGCGAAATGCCTTTCTTTTTTAGCGTCTTGATGTACCCCGCAAGCGTGTCGAAGACGCCGTTGGTGCCGAAGAGGTGGTGCTGGGCTCGGTACATGGGCTCAGACCGCTGGGGCGACGCCCGCCATGTACGAGTTCAGCACCGCTGCGCACGCTCCCGCACGCCAGGCAAGTCCCGCCATATTTTGCCTCCAGGACGGGCACAAAGATCCGATTTTAATACAGTGCGCTTGTACAGTAAAATCAACCCATGCGCAGGACAAAAACAAAGAAATTTCATGCACATACAAACTACTCCTGGTCGGCAGCAAACAAGACGGCACTTGAGTCTTCGTCTTTACTCTCGCTGCCGCCAGTTTCGTCGACAACTTCACTTGAGTCTAGCATACTAAAGTACTTATCCTCAACGCGTTGGACTTTGCGCAGGGTGCCGATCCACGTCCTTAATTGGACGTGGTTCTTGAAAGCAAACTCGATCTTCTCTCCGAGCTCACGCATAGTTGTCGCGGGCGACTGGGCGTTCCAGTTTTTGCCCACCGCCCAGATCACCTCAATCGGCTGGAGCTCTGGGTGGTAGGGTGGGGTGAACAAAATTCGATGACCCCACCCTTTAGCAATTTCGGTACATGTATATCTCGGAGGCTCCCGATGCAACCGGGCGAGCTCTAAAAGCTCTGCCTTCACGTTAACTGGGTCAAACAAAAACGCAACGCCTCTCGCTCTACAGTCGAATTCTCGCATATGAGAACGCCACGTAATAGACCTTAAAATTTTATGTACATACCCAAGCCAAGTTTGAATTTCATCCTTCCGCCATCGTGCTACAGGCTGGGGATTGAAGACTCGCTAATGGTACTTAGCACCATCCATGTGGATGATGCAGAGCCTATAGTCATACAGCAGGATGGCACAAAGGTGCTCAAACCAGCGTTCAAACTTCTCAGCTGTGAAGTTGCCATGGTAGTCCGAATTCGACGTGGGAGCTTCCTGAGCGGGCCAGCACCGCAGTGAGTCTCCCAGTCAGCCGGCCTTTAGGCCCCCGTCGCTCCCTTGCGAAACCACCCTTACATGCGTTGGATAAGATGTGTGTCTATGCTCAAGTTTGACATTGTGTACCAGCACTAACACTACAATAGCACGGGCCTTTGCCGCTAGGCCCGTACCTCATACGCGTGTGATCCAGCCAGGATCGTGAGGCCACGTGGTGGAGGTTACAAAAGGATTTATCGAGGTAAACCTCGGGAACTATGGGCTCGTTCCTCGCGCTCCGATTGGCCAGTTTAGCCCGTAAATAGCGCGCTCGGAACACCACGTTTGCGGCCGTTTCGGCTATGGTGTGACGCTGTTGACCCTTATGGTATTTATAGCCCAGGCGCTTTAGAACTCGCTGCATCGTTTTTAGAGAGATTTCGATCTCACAACGTCTACTGCACAAAATATAGTACTCTCAACATCTATTCGTTCTACCGTTCGAGTTTGGTGCGAATGATTGCAGCGGTGACGGGCTTGGCGCTGGCGTTGTGGTCGTGGATAATGTCCCGTATAGTTGGGGCTACGAACTGGTCGTCGACTTTGTGTGGGCGGCCTCGGGCAGGACGTGCGTCTTTGGCCAGCCCGTCTGGGGCTCGTGGTGGGAATGTGGGGTCGTGGTGGGCGTGCCATTCCGCCATGACGCGCGCCACTGTGGCTTCACCGAAGCCCAGACAGGCGGCCACGCGGGCACGGATCTGGGGGCCACCGGCTCCACGCCTCTCCTGCGCCATGAAGTACGCGTGTGTGTTGACAATGAGGACTTTCTCGCATGGTGCGAGCACGTGCCTCTACGTCAAGAGCGCCATTTCGAATTGACTGCGCCATTGTCCTTTGAAATTTTGGCCAATTGGATATAGTTATTCCTGCACTTGTCTTTTCGTGTGCTGGACACTTGGGAGCTTTGCTCAGGAAAAGTGGGATGGAGTCAGTGGTGCGACACAACACTGGCCTTGGAATCAATATTGTCAATAATTCACCAGACAATTAGTTTTTCGAAAAAGGGGGCATACGGTTCGATACACGCTTCTAAGAACTATAACTTCGCCAAGTTTCGGCTCGATTGGGAATAAACTGACCAAACAACCAGTATCCGGATGATCGGCATGTGACTGTATGTCGTACATTAAGTACGACATCAATACGTCCAAGGTTGGTTCGGGTTGCGACAAAATGAAGAAAGAAAGGTGTCATCACTTTTCTTTTTGCCGACATGTCAACTGAACCCTCCGCGCTGCCTATGGCATCGACCCCGCCCAACGCACCCCATACACCGATCGACTCGTACTTTGCCCAGCCAGCTCCTACCGGGACACCCACACCTGCAACACCACCAGTGGCAACATCTCAATATGCTTCGCGTGCAAGTTATTGCCGTGAGTATCCACGGAAACGACGAGAAAGGTGCATTGTTGGACACTAGGTAATGATCTTTACAAAATATCCGAATAGCTTCGCATAGCTCCTTGAAACAAAATTAAATCGCTTCGATGGCCTCACTGCCTCGGTACCATTAGAGGCGTAGTTGCACATTATGGATGTCGAGTCGTACAGTGATTTCTCGCTTAAATAAGAATCGAATCCCACGGGAGTAGACCGAAAATAACCCAATACATGAAACTAAATATTTCACGGCCAACTCAAATATTAATATGCAAAACAAAATAAAAATTAACAGATATTCATAATTGGATTAATTATGGAGTATCGCTTTCGCCTATGATAATGTTAGAGTAGTTGTAGTAGCGACGTAGTTCGGCGAGTTGCGGCCGCCAACTTGAACATATCCGGCCAATGTCGCCCGTCGGCATTTCGCCGAAGCGGTATAGGAATTGAACCACTGTACCCACGACGTCATATTTTTACCAGGTAAAGGCACAAAGGTACTGGGCGATGACACAACATGTACGCATAATTGGCAAAATTTTCAAAAACGAGACCTTTATTTTGCATGTAAATGCCTTGGCGATAAAATAAATGAACAAGCTAAAAAATACGCATGTGGTTCAAAAAAATATCATTGAAATATCAAAGGTCAGATATGCATTTTATGGCGACTTGGATGCATTCCGCATTTTAACGAGAGATCACTATATTGAGTTACAAATCGTTGGAAGGTCTTTGCATCGTAGCGAGCTAAATGGCAATAGTAAATTTAGAAAGCGTTCTTTCAGTACCAACAACATATGAATGACCCTCGCTCAATCTACATACGCTCTTTATGCATTTTGGACTTCGTTGCCATTACATAGCGTGTGGATCTACGATCGCCAGTGAATCGGCTGTGGGACACAAATACATCGGTTATTGGACACAGTACCAGTACTGTCTAGGGTAAACGTTATATACACAATGTGCACAGTTACGGTGAACGTGCCCTGCCGTGTTGAGAGTGTTATGTTTCTCAAAACCAGACGGGCCAACTTCAAAATTTTTGGCATATTCCGATTGGGAAATGTTCTCCTCTATCTAATGACGGTCAAATTGTCCCAATTTGACCAGTGCGAAAAATTATAGGCCCCTAAACCCCTAAAGCTCAGTCTTGTCTTTGCGCTTCTTGGCCGCGCAGGAAGTTACCTATGGGCCTGCTGAGGCGCCATCTGTGGCCACCGTACTGGAGCCGGCAGCACCTTCGACGTCGTCGTCGAAGTCCTGTTGTTAGAATTGGCGGTGGCCCAGAAAGTGACATTAGTAAATGCCACAAGCTTGCCGAGCTCAGCCTTCTTCTTCGTCTTCTTGCCATTGCACGCACCTTTCACGTGGTGAACCGCTGGCGCCGCCTCAAGCATCCTAATTGCCGCTGTTACTAGTGACGTGTACTTTGTCCGATGCGTTCTTGTTGGCTGAATGGTCGGGCGATGTTTGGGAGTGCGTTGCCGAGGAGTATGTGACGCGCGGTTGCAACATGTCTGTTGCTACGGGCCGGTCGAACGACACTGCCTTGCTCAACAACCCTCTACAGGAACGTTTCGTCACTCTCTTTGGTCGTCGGCTGTTTCGCGATGGTGTTATCGAACACAGCAACCTATCGTCGTTTTGCTACCCGACCAACCTAGTGCTGAAACCCGAGGTGTAAGCCCATCAATGAATGGACGGATGAGGACCTTTTGAGGAACTTTCGGCTTACGATCGACTACCGGCGAGTCAACGCCATGATGGTGCCGATGGAGGCGTACATGCCCTTTCTCGCCACAAATTTGGCCAAGCTCATGAGTGCCTTGTACTTTGGCATTTTGGACCTCCTCAAAGGTTTTTGGCAATGCCTTTGGCTGTACACTGCCGCGAGATCCTCTCGTTCCTTCTCGGCACTATGTTTAGGGGTTTAGGGTTTTTCACGGCTCTGTTCTTCCAGAGCAGCGTGATGGACATGGCCGACTAGGAGGGCCTGCTGTACAAGTGCATGCTCGTGTGGATCAACGACGCCCTCATCTACTGCAAGGACATCGACGGCTACCTCGACTCACTCGAGCGACTTTTACCATGTGCTACCAATACAACTTGAAGCTGAGACCGTCCAAGTGCCCTCTTTACAAACAGGAGATTAAGTAGTGAGGTCGGCACCAACGGCCACGGTGTGAAGTACGACTCAGAACGCATTCGGTCACTGCAAGCCGTGCCGTTCCCCAAGGACGGCGGTCAACTGCAGCAGTTCATCTGCGCGTGCATTTGGATGTGCGATTCAATCCCTGAGTTTGCAGCCATCCTCGCGCCGCTGCGACGTCGACTCGACAAGGCAAGAAGCGCGTGGGCTCAGCAATTGCACCTGAGCTGACGACGCCGGAGAAGGTGGCGTGGGAAGAGGCCAAGCATGCGCTGGCTAAGGCTGTGGAATTGACACGCCCGCACCCCGACGCCGAGGTATGATGTTTACGGATGTGTCCAAAGACGGGTACAGCATCATCGTGACTCAGATCCGCGTTTCGACGAAGTCGTGCCCATGTACGAGCAGCAGCATGAGTTAGTCCACTACGCATCGGGCGTATGAAAGGGCGCCCAGCGCATATGGAGCGTCATCGTCCGAGCGCCTGGGGTGCGGTCATTGGCTGATTCTGTACCGCTTTAGCATTTGGCTCTTGAACCGCGCCCATGAGCTTGACCAACGCGTTCTCTTCGTCTGTTCTCCGATCTTGCAAGCCATAGCGTCGGAGTGTGGTCGCATGGAGCTGGGGAACTTCGTCCAACGTAACCAGTTTGACTCTGTTGGCCCCATAGCGGTACAAGGGATCATGAAAATTCTTTTTGTTGAGGTGTACGAGGTGGATGTAGCAGTGCGCGCGCGTACACGGCTCGCCTGGCTCGATCTGACTGCTGGAACGCGGAGCCGCGAGGTGACAATGATATCGACACCGTCACGCAAAATCACATTCAACGTATCACAACCGTTGATTAGAATAATCACACCATGCCACTTTCTAATTGGTCCATGCAGTATACAAATTAGGGAAACAAATTACGAACCCACGATATAAAGACTGCAGCGCAAAAGACCTTTGAGAAGCAGGGCAGCGGGTGGCTTTCGCTTGGTCGATTATCATTATGGTGACGGCTACCGCGGAAGAGCTCGCTGCTTCGATTGACTGCTGCGACGCCTCCAGTCGTTGCTCACGCGCATCGATATTTTGCTGCTTTTGGACGTGCTCTTCGTTCGTGACTGTTTTGTGGCGCGGATCCGCCTTTGGGGCTCGCGAATGTTGTTGCGACAGTTCGTGATGCGCGACCAGTATGTGTCGTTTAACATGTCAGTAATTGTACGCGGAGCGTAGCTTAAAATGTACAGACCCAGTACCAGATTGATTGGCGATCTGAGGGCCAAGTCGACGTTGGTAAAGACGCCGGAATTGGCGTTGCTTAGGGTGCGTTCGGTTCAGCCAAGTTGCGTACAATCTGGGTACAATCTGGGTACTTCGAGCCCTCCCACGTAACTTCGAAAAAAGTATGTCATACGGAGCGTTCGGTTCATTTTCGCGTATTTTGCCGTGTTGGCACATGCAAACAAAAAACGCCTCCGTGACAAACCCTGTGGAGTACAAGCCACTGCTTTGGGACGATTCCTTGGACACGGGGGGTGTATCCTATTTGTTCGTCCTGAAATTTACCGCCGTCCTATTTTGCATTTTACATTGTCCATGTCATCGGCGTCGCCGCGCAGCGTCGCCATAGAGGAGTTCATACCCATCCTCCTTGAGTTCTTGCACAAGCCTGAGCCTATTCCATGTCGTACATCCATTCTCACCTGGGCTATGTACTACAAGGAGCTACTCGAGACTCCGAACAACAGGCGCTTTGCTCAAGTTGCTCGCATGGAGCGTGCGACTTTCTTGGCGCTTCTTGAGGTCCTGGAGCATCACGGGGGTCGAAAGCTATGCTCGGGGGGAAAATGGCTCGTGTTTCTCTTTACCATGAGTAACAAGACCAACGCAGAAGCCCAGGAGCGATTCCAACACAGCGGCGACACTATAAGCCGCGTAATGCGCGAGGTGATCCGTGCTGTTCTTGCTGTGAAATCGCGATGCCTTGTGCCTCCTCCTACATCTACTCCGTGTGAAATCGCCGACACTTCAAAGTTCTACCCATACTTTGAGGACTGTATCGGAGCGATTGATGGTACGCACATTTGTGCTATTGTCCCTGGAGATGACGTGGCTCGTTTTCGCAACCGTAGGGGTGCTGTGTCCCAAAATGTACTTGCAGCATGCAACTTCGACATGACGGTGCAGTACGTGCTCGCGGGTTGGGAAGGGTCCGCGCATGACAGCCGTGTGCTCGACGACGCACTCTCTCACGGCTTTCCAACGCCTCCTGGCAAGTACTACCTTGGAGATGCGGGGTACGCGATAAAGACGTGGCTTTTGACACCCTACCGTGGTACACGCTACCACCTCAAGGAGTGGGCGCTGGCTGACATGCGCCCACAGACGAAGGAAGAGCTCTTTAATCTACGACACTTGTCGCTGCGCAACGTCATCGAACGGTGTTCGGGGTCGTAAAGCGCAAGTTTCCGCTCCTCCGCGACATGAAGCCGTACACGTTTACGTCGCAGGCCAAGCTTGTGATTTGCGGTGCCGTGATCTACTCGTACATGGTGCGGTTCCGCGACGCCACGATCCAAGAGCCCGAGGATGGCGATCAAGGTGCGCATCAAGAAGCCGGCGCCGCTGAGGACCACGACTCGCCCGCGCTCGTCAACAAAGAGTCTCCTGAAAGCGTTGCATCCGCTGTGGCCCGACGCGACGAGATAGCTAGTGCAATGTGGCATGACTATCAGGCATACGTTGCCGACCACGGCTACCCCGGCTTTGAATACTTCGTCGACGTGTAAGAGTCATGGCATTTATCCGAAACGAGCTGTATTGCAGCCTGCTCACTAGCACTAGACACTAGTAGCATCGTCTTCCGCAATAGATTCTTCAACCATGACTTCTTGGATATCTCTGTTTACCGCGTTGAATACGTCGACGTACGATGGGTTGTTGCCAAGGTAGCGGCAATAGCGAACACGCTGTTGAAGTGTGTATTTGGCGCCGTACCTGGCACTGAACGTTGAGATGGCCGCGTATACGGGGGCCCCACGCGCTGTGCTCTCGGCGAGAGCCTTGACCGCCTTCGCCATTGCCAGCTTTCGGTTTTTCGATTTTTCCAGCGAGCGCTTGGCTGGAGGCCGGAGAAAGGAGTTGCGACCTTGAAGCGGCTGCGGATCTTGCCTTGGTTCTTGGCTTGGCTCCTGGCTGGGCGCGGCGGCCTGGCTTCGCTCAAAGGTGACCTCCGTGCTCGACGGAGCTGGTGACGTCGGCGTGGACTCGTCGCCAGTAATGGCGTCCGCGCCCGTCGCAATGATTCCCGTGCAGATCTGTTGCAGCTCGAGAAAGAGCGGGAAGGGCTTGTTTCGGAACTTCTTGGCCTGGGGATGTGCCGCAATGTACGCATCCCAAACAGACGCCTCAGCAACTAGGACTTGAAGGTGTTCATTCCATCCAAAGCCACTAAGCTCCATCATCGGCATGAACGTCTTGTAGTCGGACTTCATCTTGGCAAACTGACTCTGAAGTTGGCTCTTGTTGAACGAGCGATTGTACTTCGCATTGAAGGCCTCCTTGCTGGCCCTCCATGCTTCGGTCTTGAGGCCCGTGTCGCTCGTGTAGCACCTGGTCCTTGATGAAGGCCAGCAAGCCAGCCTTGAGCTCATGGCTCCAGTCTGCGCGTGCGTTTGCCATGAAAATCGAACTGGTGTGGTACTATAAAAACAAGTAGGCATGAAACTAGGACCAACCACTTGCGGCCAACTTTCGCAATACGCGGGTGAACCGAACAAGATTTCGAAATCCGTATGACAAAAGCGCATATCGCAAATCCGTGTAATCGAAGTTCAGTGGATTCGCGTTAGATGCAATAAAGTTACGCGGTGAACCGAACGCCCCTTAGTTGAAAGTTGCTGTCGATGAGGTCCACAGACTTGAAGCTGACAGCCTCAGCTCGGAGACTATCCTCCCAAGCGCGAAAGTTGGGCAACACACCCGAGATGACATTGACCGAGGTCACAACCAAGCTCTACGAGAAGTCGGCGCTGTAGAGTAAAGTTTCATTCGTTACACTTCATAGGATATAGACTTTACAATATTAAAGCTAGCTAATATGTAAGCGGTAAAAGTGTCGTCCAGTTCGTCTTCAGTCTTGTAGAACCGCCTGACGGATTGGATCTTGTAGAAGGGATGGTCGTGGCCGTACACTGGAGGGGTACGTTGGTCAAAGATGACGGCTCTGTAGCGAGTCTCGGGTCCCAGCGCTAAATACCAAGTCTAATCGCCAGTTGGCGAGCGAGCTCTTGACGCGCACCGTCTGAATAACCTTGTTTCACTTTTTAAATTGACGAAACCTTTGGTTGCAATTGTTAAGGGCACTGTACACGGCGCTCCTATCTCGTGGCCCATATTGTTCTCAGCTCGAAAACCGTTAACTGGAATTGTCGCTGCATGAACGCCCGTGCCAATTTCCATTGCTTTGGATACTATTTGTGCCTCGACCGATCCAGTTTTCACGGCTCTATCGGGTGACGGTGGATGTGGCTTTTCGCTACCATCATGCTCAACGTTGGCTTTTTTTTGGTTTGAACATCCGTAAGAAAATGTCGAATAATGTTTAAGCCTTTTGGAATGTGCAGGTTTTTACGTATTTGAGCAAATGTGTCATTGCTGCCTTTCCAGCATTGTGGGCCTAATGACTTTAATCCATATATGCAGTAGTATGCTATGCCTATACGCTGTGAGAGCTGACTAAGCACGTGGACTTGTTCTTGCGCGCTAGTCAACTCATGAAAGCTCTTTCGAAGCCGAGTTGAGTAAGAGTTTGAGTTTGTGACCGCCACGGAGACATTTCATTGATTGAATAAAAATAACCGCAACTCGACAAAAATTCTGGTTGACACAACTGCGTGCGAGTCTTAACGCCGCTAGACCGATTCACGGTGACCAACAAGTTTGAACGCTCAACGGCGGCTATTAGCGCATTTTTCTCTTCACCGTTCGTGCCATCTACGCGGCGCATGCGCAGCTGCTCTACATCAACCGGGCACTCATTGCGACGCTCATGGATGACTACTGTCGTGTGGTCAAGGCCGAGGGCACGCCACTGGGCAAGTGCTCAGCATTTATAGATGCTAATTTCATTATATTTTATGCATTTCAATCTGTTTTGCTGATGGACACGCACATGCCAATGAGAATATTCAGCTGTCTGCAGACTTCTTGCTACCCTTTTTGCCGCGCAGTTTTGTTTCGGTGTGAAGCCTCGATGGATTCCCGATAGCCGTACTGCGGTTAAGGCATTTTCTCTCGCCCTTCACGAACACCATTGGCCTGCGGTCACCACCACGCGTCATATGCAAATCAGACCGTCGGTGATTTTCTGCCCAAGTCCATGTTTTATTATATTCGGTCTGGTTTGCAAAAAAAACGACGAGTCCATTTTTGCAGTGCAAAACAAAATATACCTCTGCCCCTGCCAAAGTGTAAAAATATGGGATGATGCCTCGAAGTTCGCTCGAAATAACCAATTCTGGCCCATTCCGGCAGGATTGCTTCCCCTCCATAATAAAATTCAGAATTTTCATATGTCCGATAGGAGCACCTGGTAATTCAACTTTGTTGAGCATCTCAGAATGTTAAAATTCGCTGCGGGTTAGAAGTTATGTGAAAAAGATAAAGTATCTGGTTGGGGCAAACATACCGTATGCCCAGAGATCCGCCCACACCAAAATGAAAAATCGAACATAAAATTACGCGTTAAAGTAAAGTGTTTTGAAAGATTATGTTATAGACACATTGTAGCAACAATAAGGTTTTGCGCCATTATTGCAACTTCATGGTAAAGGCTAACATGAACATTGCCATTGTCGACACTAGAGACCGATGGCGCTAGCGTGGCAAACGTTGTGCACGACTCAGCGCCATATTTCGCGAGGCCCAGTTTAGGGGTTTAGGGCTAACCGTCGACAGACCGTTCCATGCGGGCACAAGCCATGGCACAACATCGATTAGGTTTACGAACGGGTGCCGCTCTTTGTAAGCTTTGATGATCAAGTGAACATCGCAAGCGGTCGACTCACGACCGCCTGAGCTGCTGCTTCAACGGGGCGATCCATGCTACATCGGCTGGCTGACTCTTCCAGATATACCCTGGAAGATTATTCTTCAATGGACTATGATCAAGCGTGCATGGGTCAAGGCAAGACTTCCAGTGTTGACTACAGAGAAAGCATCTCAAAGAAGTAAGATCGGTTTCAAAAGATCGTCGCGTCCAGAAAAATGACATTCGAGAAATTTTGCTGAAGCTAATGTGTTCCGCCGGGCTGTCGGATTCGCAAATCTGAAGCCCGTGAGCCGCCTCGAGGGCTTGACCTTTCCGCCACACAATTGGGCCAAAGCCCTGATGGAAAAATGGCGCCAATTGAAATTTAGGATGAAGCTCTAGTTATGAAATTATCGAGTTTTAAATGCACTGGCTCTGCCTACTTGTGGGACACGTGGTTTCGTTCCTTAGAGAAGTCCAAATTGTGGCACGACTCAGTAGTATAATCGCATTAATTAAAATCAGTCGAGTGCTTGACTTTTCAGACTGTAATATTTCGATTGGCTAGTAGATTTCACATAAATGGAACTATCGCGGTTATCGCAATTCAGGCAGAGTTCCCATGCCATTGACTCAATACTTTTAATAAACTCCTGCAATATAACGTCCTCTAATTTCTCATCCATCGTTCTAGTGGAATTGTAGGCAACACTATATGTCTTGATAAAGCAGGTCATGATCGTTGACGGGTCACGGCTTCCCAGGCTGCAACGACGAGATCTGCTGCGTCTAACAAATGAGCAGGTCGCGCAGGGGCATCTCCGCACGATCCTGGAGGGTACTACTTTGCTTGGTCCGGAACTGCTTCTCGCGCTGTGCGAGCCAGGTGTACTTCACAGTCTCCTTGAACAGCAGGAAGCGGTTCATAAGAGGCATAGACACACCGGTGAGGACTTCGAGTCAGTACCGTTTTTTACCTCGGCATTACTACCGAGGTCACAGGCTGCCGCCACTTGTTACGTTAGAAGGGAGTAATTTTGACGCGGATTCCATCTTACGGCACTTCTTTAGTCTTAGCACACCTTGTCCATTCAATTTTCGATCTTACATGGAGTTGCCGAGGTGGACGTGCATGGGAATGGGCGTTGTTTCTAGGTTATGTAGGAGTTAGGAACAGCTACACAAGAACATCGCTTGATGGGAGCCTGGCAGGTGAAAGTAGCGTGCATCGAACTGCGCTAGAGCAAGTGACAAGACAATTCTATTCCATGCAAACCTTCGTTAAAAAGAGGTGTGACAAAACTTTAGTTTGTCTGATAGATGGGGATAATGAAACCCTCTTTAAAGATCAATAAGATTTATCGAAAGTACGCAGCCTTTCGATCTAATGCTTGTCACAACCTGTCGTAGTTAATAAATAGCTTGGTAATTTTGACACACAAAATACAAGAAGCAAGTCTTTGGAAGTCGTCGTCGGGCGCACTCATGTCCGTGTCCTCGGTGGATACATCCGCGATTCCGAGGGTGCTGGCGTCGGTACGCGCCACGGCATCCGCCAGAACTTCCACAATGTTTGTGGTGTGGACTGTATGTGTTTGATATTAAAAATGAGCAACTTCGAGACAATGAGCGTCCATGTGCCAAACCGAACTCGGTGCAAACCGCTTTACAGAGGTTGGCCTATGGTTTGTGCTTTAAGCATGTAGTCATCCGATAGTTTCAATAATTGTGTTGGTTTAACATTTAATAAATCTACTCGTGTTACAAAGGTTGCAAACATTTGTCTGGAGCGTACTTCGCAGGAATTCGTGCCGGCGATCGAATCCTCCGCGTGGCATACGAATGGAAAAACGATCCATTCGGAGTGGCCGACCGAGTACGGAGAGGCGATCGTGTTGCAGCACGATAACGCGACGCCGCACGGCATTTCCTTGGACGACGATGTCGTCGCGGCGTCAACCGATGGCGGCTGGTCCATCCAAGTTTTGCCTCAACTTGCCAACTCGCCGGATACAAACGTGCTGAATTTGAGGTTTTTCCGCGCGTTACAAAACAAACAAATCAATAAGAATACCGACGATATTATGGCGGCCACCCTCGACCCCTCGACGCCTGGAACTCAGTCGCACACTCGACGCTCTTGGCAAACCTTCGCACCCTTCAAGTCGATTTAATCGAGGTCATCAAGGTAATGGGCGACAACAACTTTCGCTTGCCCAAGATTGGCAAGTAGGAGCTCGAGCCCGCGGGTCAGCTACGAAACAACTGGGTGATTGACGACAAGGTTGTGAACCACGCGGGTAGGCACTGTCCGAGGGAGATCAAAATAAACACATGCAGAAGCTACTTGACGATACGCAAAAACAAAACGCCCTTGCTCAGCTCTGTGATTGCTCGGATAAAGCTCTGATTGATACCGAGGGTAGCATAGATGTTGGGGGTGGAACGCTGTCTTTGAGATTCAACATGTTTGGTAATTTGTATTTCAGGAAATATAGCATTCGAAGAGACGTTCGTTGTTGCACTGGTGCGTTCGCCATCACATACTTGATATTTGATTGGTTATTGTACGTAGAGGTTGCTCGTTGATTCAGCTTACATGTACCAGCCATAGCGCAGCGTTACAACAATGATTATATTGACTACATGCTGGGTGATTGATCATTTAATTTGGAACATAGGTACAGAGCGCGCAATAAAGGTAGGTGCACTTGTGATTCCACGCCATAGCGTTCACCATTCCATATAGACCTACGAAATTAGAAACTAGCCGTAGGGTAAATAAATTTCGATAATATCACGTTGTAGTATACCAATAGTTTTTGGCTTAGATAAATGCGACAAGGATTACAATGGATAAAATAATCCGCGCAATGCAGAACAGTTCTACTTCGTCACAGAACTTGCGTGGCAATTTTCACTCGGTATGGCCAATGGCATTCTAGTATTCGCTTGCCCTCATGAGCGACTGGCTATAATGCAGTAGTAGCGTAGGAAGTGAAATGGTTTGTCGTTTTCTGGATGCAAACCCAAATCAGACCCGGCTCCACTGCGCGACACTGCCAACGGCCCATTTTGATACCACCATGGCGGCTGACGTTCGGGGGTGATAATGCGTCTCGCCCGTCGCATTGCCATAGACAGCCACGAGGACTTTGACCGCGTGGCGCCATTCGCACAAGATTTTAGCCTGGCTCTTGACCAAGTCCAGCGGCTTGATCTTGCAGAACAGTGGGTAGTTCTTGGCGGACGAGCCACACCACCAAAGCTGCCACGCCGTTGCAATGTCGAATGACGGCAGCGTAAATTCTTGTGGCAGCAGGTGCCACCGCCCGGCCCAATGATGGGCTGGACGTACAGCAGCCGTGGGGTCAGTACTATCGGCATGTTGGGTAGGCACTGAAGCGACGTAAACCTAATTCATCTGTAGAGGTGCCAGTTGACAAATCTCGCGTGTACCTTGGAAGACAATGGTAGCATGTGTCGCGAACTGAGCAGGTAGCGGGGCGTTGCTGCGGCTGTAGTAGTGCTTGATGACCGACCGGTAACCCAAGAGCGTCAACAACGAAGAACCGTTGTCGTTGTACTTGTCCAAGATGAACTGGATAAAGTCGTAGTACAGAAAGGTCGAGAGGTTGATGGAGCTGTCGATGTTTAGCTTGCCCGATGGACCCGAGGACACGAGCCACTGTTTGATTTCAAGCCGCTACTGTATTTCCTGCTAATGTGTCATATCCCATTGTTCTGTAGACCGCAGTGCGCTGTAGAGCGTAGTATAATTGAACGTTGTGTGTTTCTGTGCTAATGTCAGTGCTATTTAAACTTATATAGCGTATAGGAATTGACACGATGTATTTGTGATAAATATGCACGCTAGTTATAGATGCCTGGCTGCTGTTGCTCATCGCATATGTCGTCCGATTCTTATTCTTCTGTCGGAAAGGCTCGCTCCATGCGCCGTTTGCGTTTCTCGCGATACTTCGTGATGCTCGCCGTGTGGCGCTCCTTGACACTTGACGCCTATTGCCAGGATGCGGTTGCGGTATCCGTTGTATTCATCACCGTCGATACCGCGCAGAGGCATAAGATAAATGTGAAAGTTCGTGAATGTGACGCAACATTGAATAACTACGTCGTAGTTCTCCTTTTCCAGGCGTTTATCGAACTGGTGACAGTCCAAAGCGTCTTGAGCTGGCCAAAGAAGTTCGCGACAATAACTCTGTTACTGGCACTTTTGTCGTTACTGAGCATTTGATCCGCCATGAGAACACCCGATGGCGGCTTTTTCGTCGGTGCAACGGCACGGAAGTGGTGCAGAAGACCTTGGTATCCCTTGTCCCTAAGGGTAGCCCATTAATGACAAGGTGCTGCTCGGAGACGAGCTTGGTTAGCTGGTGCAAATGAAAGTCGACGTTTTTTTACAGATGGCGATATCTGCGATGCTGCTAGGCTCGGCGGGTGTCACGCCGATCGCAAGTCCGTTGGGGAGCAAGGAAGCCTCAACGTTGAATCCATACATGCCGCGTTGCTTGCTAAAAAGACGCTTCTTCTTCGCATACGAGCCGACATGGGTGTGTCAGTTGGAGGTGGCATCAACGGCATAGGGTGCGGCGGGAAAATTGTCGAACTGGTTACCTGACTGCGTAAGATGGAGCGTGGTAAACTTTTCCGCTGCCGCGATCACGAAGGTATCAATGAGATAGGGGTGAAGAGTGATGTGGAAGTTCGTGACGCGCTTTAAAAACGTTGGCGGATTCTCACGAAAGACGGCCACGAAATCCCATTTGTCGCAATGTTTCAGGGCAGTGAGGTACATGAAAAGCATGTCGCGCCCAGTTACGCTTGACTTGCGACCCCGCCCAACGATCCAATTTCGCTTGACAAAGGACTACATTTGCTCTAAAGCATGCCAAATTTACCCAACGAGAAGTTTGTTACGTGTCTTATGGTGTCTGCGCCACCGGCGTCGACAAAGGAGTCAAGTATGGCGCCGGCGAGTCGTAGTTTCGGTCCAAGGCTTGGCGCACGGTTGAGAAGCGCTGTCGCTTGGCGACGCGAGCGTCATGCAGGTCGTTGAGGACCTCGATGCCACGGGCGATCGCCGCTGCAGAGATGGATGGACGTGTGCGAACTGCTTGCGGTACAGGTGCTGCTGCGGTGGCATTGCGAACCATTGCTGAAAACCAGGATGAGATATTGTTATTTGTCTGTCAAAGTCATACAATAATTCCCCAGAGTTACGACATGATTTTACTTGAACTCGCTGTTATTTTGAAACAAACTGACTGAATATGCAATGGGGGTGATATACGCGATGTTGGTGCGGACACGTTGCGTCGGCGTCAATTTTTGCGTGTTGAACTTCTGACAAGAAGCTGAACACGCGGCCCTCAGCAGCGTATTTAGTTATGGATTGTGTGATACAATGAATGAGAGTTGTTTACATTGGTGACAACTATCTGACACCATACTCGATATTTGGCCAGGTGGTCTAATGATTAGAGTGACCACGATATGCCATTTCACTAATCAATATACTGCACAGGTAAAAATCACAACCATATGATAAAATGTTGCAGAGCAACAAGGAGATATTCACTCGAAACAAAGCTGTGCGGAAGAAGCCCGAGCCCAGTCGCATTCGCCATTGCTCCACTAAGCTTACCATGATTTTACCTTAATGTATTCATTATACGCACGACTTGTACAAAATTGGACTCGGTTTCATTATACTACAGACACCGTGTACCACCGTAGTGTGGAAGAAATTTACCGGCCAGGCGACACGGCAGCATCACCGCGCGTTCCAGGTTCGACGATTCGGGGTGTGGGTATCGGACTCTGGTCGGCGGGCGCCGCAGTAGGTGCTGCTGCTGCACGCGTAGCTCACTTCGAAAGAATGTCACCACACCATGTTGTCTTTGGTTGAGTATACTATAGTCACCTCGAGTCAGCACGGTGTCGAGACCAGACAACACGAAAAACGAGTACATTCATGTATTGAGGTAGTACATTGCAAAGAGTTAATCTGTGGTTAAGTTGGTCAATTTCGCATGACATTAGACGATAGACGTCTTGTCTTTTTTCGTCCTCGTTTCTTCGTCGTGTTCTCGTCAACTTGTATGTCTATGAGCGGACGTGGCACCGAGTTGAAGGTCCACAACCAACTCTCTTGGTATCGTTGGGAACACAGTCGCCTCGTATATCCACATCCGTCTCATGTGCTGCACATTGTACTTTTCGTCGATGCAGCTCCATAAGAAAATCGTAATAGAAAGCCTACAGCAAGAACGTGCTTGCACGGCCACCGTGTATCCTGCCAGAGGCAGCAGGTGCAGGTGTGGTCATCGAGATCGACAATGTGAACGCAGGGAGGGAGCATCTCGACGTTGGCTGCGTGGACGGCGAAGAAAAAGTTTTCAAGCCCACAAGACAGAGTCTCGTAGGCGGCAGCCCTTCCCAGAAGGCTTTCGCCGCGTAGGTTGACCGGCGGCTTTCGAATACAGGTCTTGTTTTCTCTAGGTAGCGATATAATATCGCCACGGAATAAGAGGATCAGAGATCTTCACAAAACCAGTTGTTGCTTGCCTCGGCCATGTTGGAGGTGGTTTCATCGTAAGACCTGCCTCCGCTGCTGACAAGAGCATACGTCACCCAGTGTTCGGCCGGCAAATTGCACAGGTAGTGCACGAGACCTATAAATATAATAGATCCGAAAATTGGGCGACAAACTTATGTGGCTTCTCACTGAGCTTATTAAACTGATGCTCAAGGTAGTCTTTGCTGGAGCTGCGTGCAGCAAGGTAGAGGATGCCCTCTTCCTAATTTGACAAGGCGATATCTCGAACCTTTTTGCCGCATTCTTGCATCGCCGCATTAATATTTGCAACTATGTGCCGCATGCACAAACGATGCTAAAGGCTTGGGACAATGTCCTTGACGGCGGCCATCAAGCCTACAGATTTTTGAATTTCAATATAATAACAGCCTAAAACTTTGTCGCAATCAGATACAAAGCAGCAGCCGAGGTTTAATCGAAGTCGAATCTGCGCAGGTTCTTCAGAAACCACAGCTTTCTGACGGGACGTGTGCCAGGGCAATTGAAAGGTTGTCGCTGTGGTCTTTCGGCGTTCCGACAAGTAGAACCCCGCTCTTGGAATACGTAGCCTTCAAGTGGCATCCATCGATGCCAATGATGGGCTTGACTGAGCTAAGATTGCCATTGAAGCACCCAGGTATAAGAATGCAGCGCTTGAAAACCCCGATAGCGTCGGTCTCAAACACAGTGTGACCCGGGGTTTTCACGGCACACAGCGCCAAGATAGCTTCCGAACTTCCAGTACTAGGCAAAGATCGTTCCAAATTGAACTTTGCGCATTGCGTTACGGTTGCACGAATCGCGTGTGCGTTTGACGTCGTAGCCCGCAAACGTCTTCACAAGGCCATGGATGATCTTACGTACGCGTTTTGCGGCTGAAAAGCACTTAGCAACCTATGCGTTCATGACAACTTCGACCATCTATGATTTAACTAGATTGTCTGTCTCAATCATATAGATACCTTTCTTGTTGTCATTGTTGTCTCACGCCCACCGTCGGGCAACATCGCTAGAAAACGTGCGTGGTTGTGGTCTAGAAGCACCTCTTTTAGATGAACGGTGCCGACCTTTTCCTTTCGGCACACGATCTTGAACGAGCATGAGCATGGCCACAAACCGTTCTTTTTCCACGTTTTCTCCCAACCGATTTGAAATGGCTAACATTAGCAGTGGTATGAGTTTTACAAGTCATTGCATGGAAAACCAACCAACATGTCCAGAAGCGGGTCTTGCCACTGGTGTGGCTTCGCGTTCTGAAGTTCGAGATGGCAGCAAAACCAAGGACCTTGCAAGAAAGGTCTTTATACGCGTCGAAAGACGTGTCTGACATGCGGAGCCCTTGCGCATAAGCAGCAGCATAATACGCATCATCGTTACTAGTTGCTTGCGACGAATTGTGCATGGTATCATAGAAGCTCATGGGGTGGTTAAGCACGTAGTCAAGTTGCCCCCAATTGTCGTGGCGATCATGGTCCATGGAGCTTGCGTTTGCTCTGTGATAACTCTGATGTGCAGTGTTTGCGGACCACCAATCTCAAACATTTTGATTTTCGTATTCTATAATTTTTCTCCTCTAAGTGTAGAACTACTTTGTCACACTCCATATCACGTTGACTTAAAGCGTGTATGTTATATATTGTGACAGTAAAGGTTGTGTGGGGCCAATAAATTTTAACATCTTGGTAAATGTATCCGATAACATTCTCGACAATTGGCATTGGCCATTTGGGACGAGGCGTATTCTTTGGATGTTGCGTCGGAAACGCCCCAGCAGCCCGCGTCTCCAGGCTCAACGCGTACGAAAGGTGCCCAAGACGACCTCGCGGTCGACCAAGGCTGACACACACCAGCCGGAGAAAGGCCTGTTGCTTTCGCAACTACAGAGCGAATTGTACGCGTCGTAATATGGATATACAAGGCCGATTTCAATAGTAGTGCCGACCTCGCCGAGCGGGTGGCAAGCGAGTTAACCTTTACATTATACGCCAACCACGGGGAGATCAACGCGGGAAGTTGGCGGATGTACTGCAACCACTACAAATCGCACAAGTGCCGAGCGTGGGTTGATTACCGTCAACCCCACGAGGTAGTCATTCGGCTGCAAAACGAGAATCCAGTGCATGTCCGCGTGGTCAAGCTCGAGGTCAAGGAGCCATCGCCAACGATGTGTCATCATCTGCGATTCCAACTACGCCCGCGGCGCCAAAAGCGAGGTAGTTCGCTACGCGAAGACTTTAGTTGAATGGCATGCCGTGCGGAAGAAGCCCTAGCCCAGACGCATTCGCTATTAGAATCCTTGCAAAACCCAACTGATGGGACACACTAGAAATCTGGGAAGCTGTAACTAGGCACATCTCGGCACGTGATTTTTTATGCTCACATCTGCGTCGCGGCGATTTAGATGGTCAGATGAATTTGCGTATTTCTAGCTTCGATAACAGAATACGACACGAATTCACTCAACTTTGTGCTCAGTGGAAGTCGAAATGGTAAAGCTCCAGCGCATTAGAGACACCACAGCAATCGATGGTAGAGAGCAGCTATAGCACAGTGACAACGCGGCAAAGGATGGTAGGACACAGTTAGTAGTGAGTAGAAAGATCACTGCTTAAATGGCTAAGAATCGCACGCGCCGCACAACATCTACAAAGAACACGCCAAATTGGATTCAGTCGGACGTTACTCTGCAACTTTTTATCATATGGTTGTGATTTCTACCTGTGCATAATATGGCATAGTGAAATGGCAATAAATATCCTGGTCACTCTAATCATTGAGTATAGTATATATATTGATGGAGTGAACGTGGTAGTGTGCAACAGTGGTACTCGTAGTATAGTATATATTGATGGAGTGAACGTGGTATTGTGCAACAGTGGCAGTCGAGTATTCAAGGGAAACATATGGTGAATCGCTGTAGATAAGTGATTTACCATATGTTTCCAAATGGATGATTATATTCGATATTTGTATACTTGACCGACTGGCCATTTGCTGACCGGCTGGTGAAGGGCTTGGGTGCAGGGTAAAAATCGGAAAGGCTAGGGCATTTTTGCCAAAAAGGAGACATCCTGAGGATTGTTATGAGGGATTTTTCAAGCGCCAAGGCCTGTCGTGCCAAGGTAGCGACCTTAAGCGAAGATCAAACACGATGACTTTGCAGAGACGTCTAAACATTTATTCATTTATTACCTCCACTAACTGAATCATGCATGTTTTATCATGGTAATACGCAGGCCCCAGCGGCCATAGAACTACCGACATGGGACTAAAGCGGATTTAACTTTACGTTCGCGAACGAGGCAGATGGTTCCTCAATTATTTCGAGTATTTACCTTGAGGCAGCCGGTGGGCCCATTATCTGACGTTGTATTCGGTAAAGACCGCATTAAACGCCAACAAACCCGACGAAGTACGTTGCTACAAAAATAGTGACTGGGAAGATTCAATTTTGACTTTTCGCCCAACCACTCACAGGTAACCGGCCGCACAACCACATCCTATCACGCCTTGGACGTAGTGGTCTTCGGTCTTTTTGGGCGCTTCGACGAACCTGTTGGAACTCGGACATGCGGCGATCGGTTCCCAGATGCGCCCTTCCCGCGCCTCTTAACCTTCGGTGGCAACACACTGGCCGAGAAACGCGCTGTACGATTCAACCGGTGGCCTCCGCGACGATAGATTCGCAACTTCATCAAGCACAGCAAACCACTCCCTTCCTGGTGGCAACTTCACGCCTAGATAGCGTGCAAGGTGTCCGCGACGGTGGCTGTTCAAGGTCAACCACTTGCGCACTTGCAGGCGCGAACTTAGTCGTAGGATTGGTCCTTCGGCCGCAAGCCGATGACAGCGTGTGCGCATCGCCCCCGACGTATGGTTCGGATATGGGGGTGGCTTTACAGCTGGTCTTTGGTGACGGCGGCGAGTGTCCTTCGAGTTCAAGTCGCTTGAGGACGTCTGCATAGAGCAGATAATTGGCCAAGCGCCATCGGTGATGCAGGTTTTGAACGACCTTGAGTTGGTTAGGCAAGTGCACAAAAGCAGCGCAGATGCCAGCGCATGGAATAAGAATTTACGAAAAGCAGCGCATGAGCATGTGGGAATGTTAAAGCCATAGTTGGGCACTCGCACGTTGTGGACGAGACCATGTCGTCTGCTCTTTGGGGTAGCTTTCCAAAGCGTGGCGTCGTTACATGCGCCGATCTGGATGCACGTGAGGTGGATGAGCGCCTTGCGCACTTCGCCCCACGTCGAGTAGCCTGCGTGCCAGAGATTCATTGGCGTGCACAAGAGGAACATGGGTGGGCGCGGGTGAACCATGGGCGTGCTCAAGAGGCCCAAGTGACTCCTCGACTCGCCCAAGAGGCTCATCTACTTGCCCAAGAAGGCCGTGGGCGTGCACCAGAGACTCCTCGGCTTGTCCAAGAGGACCACGGGCGTGCCCTAGATGAAGGACCCTGGGCGTGCAGTGGCTGTGATACACGGAGGTTAGTGCCCAGTCGTGGAACCCGAGGATCAGAGATGCTGGGCGGGCGACATTTCGCATGGTTACGAATTCGTGTGGGCATTACTTTCGTAGCCATAGCGTAACTGTCGGTTTCGCCTATAATATTCACAATTGTCGCCCAGTCGACGTCGTCGAGGCTGCTCATATTGGCTTGGAATAAGTTCATGCAGCTGATTGCCAACGTGTTGAGTTATAGTACAGTTAGTAGAGTCGCCCGATCGTCTTGCAAGTGGATAGTACATTGGTCCAGTTCCCAATAGTCCTGCGAGTGGAGAATCATGTGACGACGACGTATTAAGTGCTAAGCGAACCACGTGCAATTGTTGACGCACCTAATTGGTCCTCACTCTCTCAATCGCTTTTCTGGGACACGGCAGTATCATGTGGTTTCCTCGGGCGTTCTCTCTGGAGCAAAAAATTGGACGCGAGAGTAAAATGTCTTAAGGCCAGGGGCGCGCAATAGCTTAAAGGCTAAAGGCCACCGGTGCCCCAGCTCGGGGCGGGTCGAATGTGAGGCATCTACGCCGGGCCGGCACGAATGTACAGCATCCATGCCGGGACCAGTCGGTATGACAACTATGGCTGAACAAGTCAATGCACTGATATAACAACATACTGGTGAGTGTTCCTATAGAAATGTGTACTATCGCAAAATCAACACTACAGTGCGGGTAATAAATATAGGTAAACAGTTGATGACCTTAAATTCTGCGGTTATTGATCCATTTTAAGGTCATTTTGGCTAATGAGGTCCCTGAACTTTGCGTTCATCATCACCAAAGTGACTTGGTATGCAGGTGCCATGGGGCCGAGGTACTCGAAAATTTCTAGAAAAGTCGAGAATTTTGCCGC
Organism: Achlya hypogyna; assembly: GCA_002081595.1. NCBI lineage: Eukaryota > Oomycota > Saprolegniomycetes > Saprolegniales > Achlyaceae > Achlya > Achlya hypogyna. The sequence goes on along the minus strand of JNBR01001537.1, from coordinate 4,824 downwards.
GCAATAATGATGGTACACACGCTCCAGTCGCACATAATAGACACGCAACCATGCTGCAACCAGTCACTTCGATTTGGACACGTATTCTGTGACCTCAATGTTTTGAATCGACAATCGTTCCATTACACTTTGCATATTCTTCGCAAAGCCATAAGCAAGGGGGCCGTTCCCGTCGAGCGAGCACAGACTCAGGCATTCTCACGCGCATATTTTAATCTCCAACAGATTGCAATTGAAATCGGCCGCTTGCACACTGCTACTGTCATCTACTTGATGAAACGGACCTCTTACGCGCGCCGCTAAGTCGCCCAGACGCCTATCGCGCATGAAGAGCACATCGCTGCGCCGCCCCTTTCGAGAAGCTGGCAGGAAACGCTCCAGCACCCGCGAACTCGTCACAAACTTCGACGCCCCCAGCAAGCATTGCCGGGTCCAGCAGCTACTCCGTGCGAACCCCTGGCTTGTGTACAAGAATGGAAAAAAAAAACACGCCGAAATTGACCACCCGGCACGAACTTGCCCGTGTCCAATTCGTCCACGCCCAAGTCACCGGTCGTCGGGATTGGACTAACGGTATCTTCAACGACGAGAAGTTCATTCCCAACGGCCCGGATCGCCGGCAGTAATGCTAGCATAAGCTGGACACCGACGAGCAGCTGTACTCGAGAAACCGAAACGGTGGTGGCGCTCTGTTGATTTGTGGGTCGTTCTCAAGCAAGGGCAAATCCGAGCTCTTCGTACTGGAAGGCAACCAAACAAGCTAGGACAATGTCACGGCGGGTGCTGACTACTGTACATGCTGCAGTTCGTCCACACGAATCATGGTCTGTTCTTTGTCTTTCAGCAAGAAAACGCTAGCATACACTCGAGCCACGAGGCCACGGGCTCGCTTGACGACCAAGAGATCACCCGTTTGAAGTGGCCGGCGCTTTCACCAGACTTGAACCCGATTGAGAACCTGTGGGCAAACATGGCGCTCAAGATTTACGCCAACGACCGCCAGTTTACAAGCCGCGAAGCCCTCAAGAGCGCCATGTTCAAAACCCCCAAGAAACGTTGCTCAAGTTGATGGATTTGATTCCAAACGCTGCGCAGTCCTCTCGAAGCGTGATAAAAAATTAGCTGTCAATGACAATGATATTGTTCCATTTCCCCACTGTACTTGAGTACGATGCGTGGGCAACTGCAACGTCTGGAATATGAAACGAGCCAATCGTTTGCGTGCTCAGCTAGGCTGGTGCCTTCGAAATGACCTCAAATCGGCTCAATTGGCCTTCTCCAAGACATTGCGCAGCAGAAAGAAGCATCTAGTTGTTATTTCTGGCTTAGTCGGGACTTGCTAATCTGCAGCTTTCTGGGACAGTATTCAGATGTGGCAAAAGTCGATTCATTCAAGAGATATTCCCTCTTCAGTCATGTCCGATCCGACGTGACGCGTACAATAGTAAGCTGTAGGTAACTGTACAGTGGAAGCCTTGCAAAAATGCACCAGACGCAGATCTAGTCACTGTCCAGTATTGAACTGGATTTCACATTTGAACAAAAATAGTCTAATGACTGGTCCAAACAAGCCACACCTCCGCCACTAAAAAAGCACTGATTTCAGTAAAAAAAATAGAATGCATTCAAGTTATATTCTCACTTCGAATTGAACCTTTGGGCTTTGGCACGCTTCTTTGAAGACCTGGACGGGTCGATGAAGCCCGCCATCAGTTGCTCTATGTTGTGCTCTTGCGGATCAGAACGATGCTGCGGGAACGGAACACGTTAGCATCATATTCATTGTTTACGATGCAAAGCCTCTGCCCTTGGTACCACACATACCAGAACCGTCACATGTCGTCTTTTATTGCTCTTGTCGCGCTCCCACCGGACCCCTTTGACACGCTTCTTGTGGCTTTCTCGCGCTACTATATAATACGAGCCAGCGTTGGCCGTCGCGGACGCCCGCCTCGTATAATGGCCAAACATTGCGCTCTTGGGATGCTTCTTTGTTTCTACTCCAACCCTTGAGAACTCACCGTTTTGGCTCAACTCTTCACCGTCCATCCATCGACAGTGTCTCGCGTTCTTCGTTGCGCAGAGTTTGCCCTCTCCGTCGCTTTAGCTACCCTACACGACACAAGGGTAAAGTGGCCTTCAAGGACAACTCAAAATCGTGGGCTGCAGCTACTGCTGCGCGTGAGCCTTTGGTTTTCGGCGCAAAGGCTTTTGTCGATGGAAAAACTTTCGCCTTAAAGAGCCAACGGACGTTGATCGTCAAAACGCGTACTATAATGGTAATAATATTGTATTTAATTGTATTAATGTTAAGTTGGAAATAGGCTGGCAACACTGCGTGTTTGTTTCAGGCGTTCTATGCTACGGCTTGGACGGAACTCTTTTTTGGGGACGACATAACTGCTCAGGCGCTTGGAACGACGCTGAGATGAGTCGTCAGCTTCAAAAGCTGATTTCAGACCCTTCCATTCTTGGCGATGGAAATGTCCTCGTTGCCGACGCTGCGTTCCCCGTGGCTGGTCATTGTGAAGGCAAAATTATTACGCCCTACAAAGAGGGTGAAATCGATCGCTTGGTTCCGGCATTCTGGCTCGGCGCGCGGGCGCAGAGTGACACGATAACATCCTTGCTTCAAGCCGCAGAATAGGCGATAGGCGCTGCTTGCAAGGTGTATCGGAATATACTGCTCCCTTTGCCATGCAATCAAGACGTTCGAGCGGTGCGGCTTAAAAACATCCTGCGCCTCTACTACTTTCGAGTCCGTACGACTGGTATAAGTTAAATTAAAAACACGTTTGAGCTTTAAGTTGCATGAGGACCGCGATGAAGTTGGCGTCGACCAACTCGTTGTCGACGAGGACCGTGATAAGGACGACGTCGCCCGACTAGATCTCGAAAGGAACCGAGACGAGGACAAAGAGGATCGCGAGTTATATGCTATTACAAGCTTTTACTCAGCTATTTTGGCTAAATGTACTAAAGTCTACTCAAGCGTCTTCGCGAACAGAACATTTGCATTTACACGGTACGGGCGACCCGTTGCGAATCAACTTGCCTACGCACCTCTCGCTCTGCATGGTGGACACTTCACGAGCTAAGCGCATTTCCTCAAGCTTGAAGCATGTTTCCTCTATTGCTGCGTCTCTCGCCTGCTGCATCATCATGAGCATCATTATGTCGTTCGAGGCACCACCGCTGCGAACAGCTGCGATACCCTTCTCGAGGGTGTCCATCATGCTGTCTAATTGCCGCCGCTTCTTCGCCGTGTGGGATAGAATGCCTGCATCAGGGGCTTCTCGTGCTTGGCCAGCGAGTACAGTCGACAGGTGAGCGAGGGCCGGCGCATCCAGACCGGTGCGCGAGACAGCATTACGACTTCGCGACGGCGCTCGGCGTCGCACCTTGGTCTTGCAGTCGGAAGGTTTGCTGATCTTGAGTACCTTGTTTGTTCTGAGTACCCGGCTCGTCGCATGCAATGTCGAGATGCAGCATCCTCGGCGACCCGCCGGAAGAGCATGGTGGCGTGTTATCGTCGTCTTGAGTCGTAACTTGCTGAACCGCTTCTGCGATTTCTGGAACAGAGTCTTGACTGTCATCGAGGCCGAGTACGGATGCGCGGCGCTTAATGTCAGCCCAGAGATGTTTTGCCCGTCGAATTGCGGGAGGGCAATGCGGGTCGCCAGTGGGTTTTATCCCGTTCTTTAACTTCATGTACTTACGACGAACTGCGTCGATGTCGCGTACATGAGTCACACCTTCTTGAAAGTTATATAGATCGGTTACACGCTGCCACTCGTTTTGGCCGCAGGGCTTGACCTCGGCAACTTGGTGCATGATGTCGGCTTCCCGAGGGCTCCCGTTGGGCGTTGAGCGGTTCGTAGTGGTGGCAACCATCAATTTGTTAAATGCATCTTTAAAGCTATTTACATTTGAATGGACTGGAAGCAAGAACGTAAAGGTTAGACATATACCTTTCAAAATTATACTGATACAAATTGGAAGGTTAAATGTAAATAGATTTATCTGAAGTAGTTTTCGCACTTTTGGCTAACTGGATCAGTCGATTTTGGGGCAATCCAAAAGTGGTGCGAGGTCTGGATTTTTCTGGATGAGGTTCAGACGCCATCTGGATCGGAACTGGATCTGGTAACTGGTCTGTTTTTGCAAGGTTTCCAGTGTATCCGTTTTGGACAAGTGTCAAACCACGTCAAGTCTCGAACCGCTCACCAATTTCCGGATATAATACAATTGTCAAGTCAAATCGACTTTTTTCACCCAAATCACGCTGCTGCTTTGATTGGCATTTGCAAGCAAGGTAGAGCGAATTCCGCCAATCGAACGGCTCCCAGCGTACCGCCGAACACCAGCAAATCGATCAAACTTCCAACCACGACAAACTGTCGTTGGGTTGTTGAGATTGACAATATCAAAGTCGTCATTTGTGATTTCACTCATTTGTCCGGATAGCCATCTCCAAGGAAACTTATTGCCCTGCGGCTCCGCGTCGAGGCTGAAAAGCGCGATGGTATTACAGTAGCAGAATGTGTAGAACACCTTAGACAGGACGCGGGGTTTATTGCGTGGTATAAGCTCATAGATGAGCGGCGCCAGGATCTTTGCCACCAGCAGCAGCTCCATGACGACTACATGATCGGCCACATGGAGGCCACTCTCTTGTCAGTTTAAGAAAAATGTTAATATGTTCCGCGATATACATTGAATTTACACAAATTTGGTACCGATGGAAAGCCTGAATTATAGCAGACGATAATATCGCAATGGTGACGCATGAACCGCGGTGAATATGTCTGTGGATCGTGAAAA
>JNBR01001536.1:0-20788 GCA_002081595.1 Achlya hypogyna | reverse complement strand
TTCTGGGGGGGGGGGGTACCAAAATAACCTAACACCATTTAAATGCTGGTTTTGTATGGGACGATACAATCCAATATTGAAGTTGTGGGCAACCAGAATTCTATTTTTGGATGACAAAAAATGCATCAATTTTCGACTTCAACTGCGCAATGCCCGGCACGACCGCATCAGAGGTCGCCAAGGCCACGAAGCCGCAGCCCAATGTACGCACCAATCTCTTGCTGAAGCTCATGGTCTTCGTTCTAGGGTACAGCATGCTTCTGGAGTACGTCGCGGCCAATGTTGCCTATAGATGACGCGTCAGACTGCCTGAAAGGTTGCGATGAGGTACATCACCTTCGCCCTGCAGACGTTGCTGCAACGACTCGTAGGTAATATCGATCTGCTCGTCCAAGCGATCGTCCGCCTCGTCCGTCAAATCATCGGCGTTGTCGTCGCGAACGAGCGCGAGCGGCTCCTCGAGTAGAACCAAGTACTCGACGTCATCACGAACTTCCCTCTCGACAGGTAATCCTTCCCACAGCAAAGCACATCTCAGATACACGCGCGTTAGTGGCATCCATTCAGGAACTTGAGGCACGCAAGCTTGAGATCGAAGCCCAGCTCAAAAGCGTGGAAGCTGCGTTGAAGCAGAAGCCGGGAAAAACCAACGGCGTCTACAAGGTACTTGCACCCGATGACACCCTTCTTTACTTGCATGCATCTAGCCTGACCGGCCCTTTGCCTTGCTTCCACGGTCCGTGTCGGGCAGCAAGCTAAGCCATCGATAAGAGCTGCTGCCCGATATCTTCCATGCATTTCATTACTTTACCGTAATTTCCCGGAGTTTTCCGGTAAAGGCGCATCAAAAACCCGAAAAATAAAATTAACTTTTCGTTGGCGCAGCAGCATGGGACGCAAGGCCAAGGCAGCGGCCGCCGACGTCGTCAAGGCCAAGAAGCAGCACGCCGCGGATAAGGCCAAGAAAAAGACAAAGCTGGACACGCTCCGCCGGAAGCCCAAGTCGGCCAAGCGCTTCCATAAGCCTGTCAAAGTGAAGGCCGACTCTCCGCCAACGGTACATGTTCCCTCGGATCTCTCGAGCGACGACGACGAGCCGCTGCAGAGCCTTCGCGGAACAGCCTCCCCAGTCAGTGACAGTGAAAGCGGAGACGACCCGACGTACATTTCGTTTGCAGTGTCACCGACGAAAGCGCCGGCTGCCAGCCCCGAGGAGTCCGCGGCGCCATGGATGGGAACCCGGAAGAAGTATACCAACAAGAACGTTTTCTTACAGCTCCACGAAGAGATCCTCGACTTTGTTTCGTTCTTGAGCCCAACACAAGAGGAGATCGCGATGCGCAAAGAGGCCATCGCGGCGATGCGAACCATCGTCACCGATCTTTGGCCCGAGGCCACCGTTGAAGCCTTCGGGTCGCACCTGACCGAGATGTACCTCCCAACGAGCGACGTAGACCTCGTCGTCCAAGGCGCGCCTGCGGGCAAAAAAGCCCTATGGGCGCTCGCAGGGCGGCTGGAAGAGCTCGGTGTCGTCAGCTACCTCGAGGTCATCGACTCGGCCCGCATCCCCATCGTCAAGCTCGTCCACGCGCCAACGCAGCTGCACATGGACTTTTCATTCAACATCACGTCAGGCCTCTCGACGGCCGACCTCGTAATGATGTACATGCGCAAGTACCCGTCCTTCCGGCCCTTGGTCATTCTGCTCAAGTACTTCCTGCTCCAGCGGGGCCTTAACGAGACATTCAAGGGCGGCGTCGGCTCGTTCCTGCTGCAGCTGCTGGTCGTGAGCTTCCTGCAGCAGTACGCTCGCAACCACACTCGGTCAGCCGACTACCTGAATCTCGGTGTGCTCCTGGTCGAGTTCCTCGAGCTCTACGGCACGTCGCTAAACGCCGCCGTCGTCGGCCTCAGCGTGCGCAACGGCGGCGCGTATTTCATGAAGGACGAGCGCGACTGGCACAACCCTGACCGCCCCTTCCTTCTCTGCGTCGAGAACCCGCACGACCCGAGCCACGACGTGGCCTCCAATTCGTACGACATCCGCAAGGTGCTGCGATCCTTTGCCCACGCCGGCCGTGCGCTGCGGGCCGAGATCGTCGCCCGCGGCCGAACTCGCGGCACCACCGGCAGCATCCTCGCGCGCATCATCGCTGTCGACGCGTTCCTCGCCGAGCGCGACGGGCCCTCCACGTTCGGCTTCGACGTCGTCCGGAATGACCCTGCCGAGATGGCGGCGCTGCAAAAGCGGTACGACAGCCGACAGCAGTAGCTTATTCAAACCCTCTTGACGTTGCTACTGGTTCTTGCCTCCACACACGTTGGCTCGCACACAGAACTTAGCCGAGGTTACCACATAAACCGGGCAGTCGATCCGTCAACCCACTCAAAGGGGCGGTAGAGGAAAACGTAGATCGTTGCGGCATTGACGAGCACGAAGGTCGCGGCCGTCAAGAGCAGCGGCACGACTGGTTGCTGCGCATGTTTTAGCGGCTGTGAGACGCTCCGCGAACGTACCTTGGGCGTGTGCAGGTGCAGCAACGTGAAGGGTACGAGATAGTAGCGCGGCTCGACGAGCGGCGATGGCACGAGGGCCAGTGCCGTCGCGAGGCCAAACACTGCGAGCCACAGCGCCGTTGTCGACTTGCGCAACTCTTTGAGCAGGCACCAGCCTGCGTACATGTACACAGGCAGCAGCGAGAACTTGCACAGCGGGTGCTTGAGGAAGAAGCGCTGCCACAGGTAAAACGTGTAGTGGCGGTTGTCGGCCAAAAGAAACGGGTGCGTCACGCTAGGCAGTTCGTCGGGCGAGCCCCCCGACGACTAAGGTACCTGAAGCGCTCGATGGCAACGACGAGGCCGCCGAGGAGCGCCAGCGAGACCACCAGCGGTCGCACGCCCGACGTCACCGCGGCCGAGAGGTCCCTGCAGAAGGCTGCGAGCCGCACTGGGGACCGCGTTAGCCATGACTCCGCCCGCGATGGTACCTGGGTAGACGCAGACAAGGCCGAAGCCCATCGCGGCGAGAGCCATGAAGTAGAGCAGCTGCGCAAAATGAAAGCCGGCCACGTGGTTGGCCGTGTCACCTACAGCGCGTGGGTGGCTGGGGGGCGTGCAGCAGCGTACCAACGGTGATGGCGCCATTGACGACGAGGAAGACGGCGAAGACGACGACAGTCGAGATCGACGGCCAGAAGAGCTTCACTAAGTGCACGGCGTCCTTGATCGCAAACGTCGTGAACTTGAGTAGGACGATGCCAAAGCTACTGCCGGCGTCATCTCGCATCCACGGCAGTCGCGCTTACCTGGGCCCCGACTCGGCGCCACTCGGGCATGCGTACCTAAGGCGAAGGCGTTAGGCTGGCACCAATGGGCGGAGCGCACAGCTGCTTTTCGTGGGTGAGCTCGAGGTCGTAAACGATGGCGGTGCCGAGGTCGAAGAGCACCCACAAGATGTTGGTTTGGCGCACGGCCACGGCGATGTACCCGCACTAGAAGGGCCGGGAGCGCATGAGGCAGGAAGATGGGCAAGAAGGGCGCACCAGGACACTCGCGAGGTACTTCAACGTGCAGCTGCCGTGGCGAAGACGTTGTTGCTGGCTTTGGCGCGATAGAAGATGCATGAGCAGCACGAAGAAGAGCGAAGCTGCATCCGTGTAGTACATGAAGCCAAAGAAGACGTTGATAGGGAAGAAGGCGATCATGAGACCATGGACGATCGCGTTTGTGCGCTCTTGTGGGGAGTACTATGGCTTCGTGACGGCTTCGCGGGGTATGCTAGGGTCGTACCTCCTTCATCTGCCGGAGGAGGAGGATCAGGTAGACATTGCCGAGTGCGAAGAGCAGGTTGAGCGACCGCAGCACCGTCAGCGAGCAGAACGGTACCTTGACGGACATCTGGAACGTCTGCAAAAAGTTGACCACGTTGGCAAAACCGACGCCCATGACATAGAGCCCCGGAAACGTTGTGATCTTGGGATCCCATGCGTCTACGCAGCGATCAGCGTCGGCAAGTCGAGTCCATGGCACCCCAATGGCCTTGGCAGTACTGTTGCGTCTGCGGCAGATGGAAGATTTCATCCTACTTGACGCATGGGCTGGGCAAGGACAGGGCATAGACCAACCATGTAGGCTTGCGGAGCTCTCTGGTGGAAGAGGTAAGCTACCGCAGCGTAGATGGCCCCGACAACTGCCGTGGCGGCCACCGCGCTCGACGACGTCATCACGTAAATGCCACAGTCCCACTGAATGCCGGATAAGTTTCCGAGTATCTGGAAGATCGGCAGTCCCTTCTAAAAACACGCAAGTTGAGGGTAGACCAGCGGCTGCACGTGCTCCTCTTTGGAGCGCTCGAAGGTCCAGTGACATAAGCCGCAAGCTGCTTGGTTGCTTGTTTCGAGGACCGACGTACCAGCGCAGCAAAGTTCTTCCTCGTAGAACTGCATGATCAACGTTTCATGCCAGCGGCGTGTTTTTAGTGTCCCGGTGCCACGAGTATCGTCATCGTGTCCCTGCTGCTGCACTCGTGCAAGTGCTACCCTTCTACGACACACGGACATCGTGCCGGCACGTGAAGCTGCGCTGCGCTTGGCCTTGGGTCCAAGGCTTTAGCGTCGCACGCCCTGTGCTTTGGCTCACACACAACAAACTACGGGTTTCAACCTGGGTTGAGGCTATTTGCTAAAATCACCCAACGTTCAATCCAGCTCTGTGTCGACTTGAGCTCCGTTCACAGCAAAGGCCTCGGTCCATGAGATTGGTGTGCGTTGGAGCCAACATGGCGACGACTTCACAGTTGCCCGACTGATACCTGCCTCTAGTTTGGAGTCGCCAAAGGTTGGCGTATCCGTTCCGGCCGCGACTCGAGTCGAACAACCAGCTCAGGCAACCAGCTCAGACATAGTTTCCGAGTCGGCTTGAAGCCGACCGACCCGGAGCCGATTAGCCGGTCAAGCCGCGGCTTCCGGTACATCTAGTTGTACTAAGGCGCAGGGCCCTGCGCTTCGCTCACCGTAGCATGTTCCTTTGCAACCCTTGGCTGAATAGATGGGTTCGCAGGTCTAGCCAAGCTACATTCGGCAATCTTTCGTTTCTGTGTAGGAGTCCTGAGTCCAGCGCCTTGTCGATTCTACGTGATGAACGAGCAACTAGCGGACCACTATCACCACGCAATTGTTCAAGGAGCAGCCCTCTCCATGATTTCCGTTTGGTCATAGAGCAAGCCACAACTTGGCGCTTGCGCACGGCCTGGTGCGCGAACTTGACGTTTGGGATGGCACTCTTGGGGATGATCTTGAGCGCGCACAGCCCATCCGAACGCAAGTCCCGCGCGAGGGACACCTGCCCGAACGAACTGCAGCCGAGGCCATCGAGCAGCTCGAAATCTTCCAGCGTCGGCGGTGCCCGCACATTTTGAATACAGTTTAGCAGGACAGTATTTGACATATCCCACGGCGACGTAGTTGTTAGCAGCATGTACAGTACACTCGATAAAATAGATAAGGAAGGCATTGCTGTCGAGCGCTAAAATGACGTGAAGTGGATCCACCGAAGACCACCAATACATAGCCTTTCAAACCACAGGTGTGCATGATTCTAGCGCGGGAAGTCGTCGACTAACGGGCTCGAGCCAAGGTGACCCCTTCCTAAAGTTACACTGGGTAGAATTGCGTGTCTGCTTGTCATTTGCTGGGTGGCTCACCGCTGGATGGCTCACCGATGGCTTGCGGTTAGACGACTCAAAGGTTGCCCGGTACCGAAGGGCCTCTCGAAAACTGTAACTTAACTCCATGGTTCTAAAAGACCTTTTGGTACGACGTATGAGCTCACGTCGTCATTAAGGGTTTTCCGTCGTTGGTTGCCGAATGCGAGGGGTACAGCACGCGCCGCAAGTACAAGCCGTGGGCAGGCGCCATCTCGGGCGCTGCGCAGCGGTCCCGCGCCTCGAAGATCCGCGGGACGTCCTCGGGCTGCAGTCTGCCGCAGCCCACGTACACGAGGGTGCCAACGATGTTGCGCACCATGTGGTACAAGAAGGATGGTGCCGCCGCCTTGACGTGCAGAAGCGTTGTGGCGTCGTCTTCGCTGAGATCGTCCGCGGCGTGCGCTGCTATTGTCTCGATGCTGAGCGTATCCAGATGCCGCACGGGTGATGGCGCTTGGCACTTCGCTCCGCGGAAACTTGTGAAGTCGTGCTGGCCGAGGAAATGGGTGCATGCCGCGGCCATGGCGTCCGTGTCCAGCGGCTGCTCGACGTGCCACGAGAGATTCCGCGCGAAGAGCGTCGAGGGCAGGCACCCTGGTGCCGCGTGCCGAAAAGCGCGCTTGGGCATGTGGATTTGGTAGATGTACTCGCGGCCAATGGCATCGAAGCGGGCATGGAACGTGCTCGGCACGGCTTCGACGTCTCGGACCACGATGGGCACGTTGCGCTGTCGCAGAAAGGCGTTGGTGGCGTTCCGGACGACGTGGCCGGCGTGGGGCGTTGTACGCCGTAGGTCCACGTGCGCCGTGTTGGCGATTGCGTGGACGCCGGCGTCCGTGCGACTCGAGACGACCACCCGCGAAAGGTTCTCACCACCCACGAGCCTTTGCAGTGCCCGCTCGAGCTCCACTTGCACCGTGAGCCCACTCTCCTTAGGTTGCGCCTGGAAACCTCGGAATGCGCTGCCCAAGTACTCGACCGTGAGCTTGTACCGTTGCATCCCGCGCGCCAATGCTCGAAAGTGCACATCCGCACACTATTTTCGACCTACCCATATTCCCATATTCGAATATCGAGCGACCTCGAACGGAAATATGGCGTTGCCCATGCTAATAGCGCACGTTTTCATACCAAAGATACCAGAGGAGGCGCTTATCGCCGCTGCCTCCTTGCCCAGAGATGGTGAATCGCAGCACAGTCGACGTTTGAGAGACGTCTCGGCCAAGTCTTGACGCAGTAGTCGTGTATTAGGACGGTACATTTGAGCAAAGTTCCATGTATCATCAATATATTGTCTAGAATATGGAATAAACCTGTGAGAATCAATGGGAGCGCTAAGCACCGATATCAAAAAAAGGAGGGTGGATCCAAAACGTCCGAGGAAGCAGCCACACGAAGACGACCATGTCGCTGCTCAAGTCCAAGCCAGTACGCGCGGCGACGCGGCAGCACTGAAAATGGCCGTAGGTTGACTTCGACAGTGTCTGGAGTGAGATCGAGCCTTCCGTCGAGGTGCTGGTCAACGGCTCGCACCGCCCATTTTCGTACGAGAAGTGGCAGGGTGTTTACCATGGCGTGTACAGCATCTGCACGAATCCTGGCGCGCCACAAGCCGAGGCACTCTTCTTCCAATTGCGAGAAATTCTTGTGCGCCGCGTTACTGAAATCGTCGAGGTGCGTGCACCGTTGCCGCATGCCAGTAACGAAGCGACACAATAGATCTTGGCTGCCGAACCTGGAGACGCGGAATTTCTTGCGCTCTATTGTTCACACTTCAACGTGTACTCGACAGGCAGCAACTATGTCTCGGAGCTTTTCGCCTACTTGGTACCTGCTCACTCACTCACAGGCGACATCACGAATAGCTAGAACCGCTACTGGATTCGCTACGCGCACTCAGAGTACGGCCAGGCGCCAATTCCCGGCGTGTATCCTGTGCCTGAGGTGGTCCCAACAACATATCGCTCCGCTCACCGTCTGCGTAGCTAGCGCTGCGCATCTGGCGTGACATCGTCCACAGCACGCTGCAGCAGCGGGTGGTGAACGCACTTCTACATATCTTTCGCGCCGCACGAGTGGCCGGCGACGCTTACTTCGAGCACGGCGACCTCGTGGCAACGACAGTCCAGGTGCCCATGCCGTACGTGGACGCATGATATGGATAGCAACAGATCTACCTGGTTCTTGGGCTGAACAAACAAGATCCGCTGAAGCTCTACCGGCAAGAAGTCGAGACCGTATTCCTCCAAGTAGCCTAGCCCTCCCACACCATACGCATGGTTCACGTGGCTCCATAGGACACGGCGGTGTACTATGCGGGTTTGGCCCAAACGCTCTTGACACAGGTGTCGATTGCCGAATACTTGGAGATCGTCGAGACGCTCTGCAAGCAAGAAGAGCGGCGTTGTGAGGGCAAGATGCATCGCATGTACCTCGCACCCATACGTGTGTCCATACCACCTGCGTATGTGGTAGCACCGTCAAGCAAGCAAGACAAACATGCTGCCGCGTTTTGGTCGAAGACCACGCCGACCGCATCTGCGACCACGTCGACGCCTTCTTGGAGGCCCACCGCACGAGAGACCTCCACCGCCTCTTCACGCTCTTCTCTGAACTACCACACGAGCACGCGCTCATGATGTTCAAGGTTGGTTCCTTCCTCTCACTTGGCTCATCGCGCTCACAGGGCAACTTGAAAAAGTTCATCGAGAAGAGCGGCTTAGCCGTCGTGAGACAGTTCCAGACCGAAGACACGCTGCGCAACCCGCAAGAGTACATCGATGCGCTCGTGGCCGTGCGGGAGAAGTACGTGGAGCTCATCCGGGAGGCCTTTGGCTTCCATGCCCTGATGCGCACTGCCCTCGACCAAGCGTGCCGGGCCTTTGCCAACGCGCACCCTCGCCTGCCAGAGCTCCTCGCCAAGTACACGCACCTGCTCATGACCAAGCCAGGTACCGCGCGACGACGGGTCGGTGCTAATCGCTGCGTCAGGGCTCAATGACAACGAGGTCGAGGCCAAGATCGACCACATTGGCGTCGTGTTTTGTCTACTGGACGACAAGGACGTGTTCAAGAAGTTCTACGCCAAACTTCTCTCCCAGCGTCTCATCCACGGTAGCCACGCTTCGGATGCTATGGATTCGATACCTTCACAGGCTCGTCCATGGCGCAGGACTTTGAGCTGCTCCTCGTGCAGAAGCTGCGGGACATTTGCGGCTGCGACTTCGTCTCCAAGCTCCAAAAGATGTTCGCGGACAAGCTCCTGAGCCAGGTGCGTAGCGCTACTAGACATGGGGCTGAGATTGCGGCAGACGACCACGGCGACGTACCGGCAGTGGCGGCATGAGCACCACGCGATGAACGAGCCCAACTACCTCGTGGCCTTCGCCTTCGACGTGCTCACGGCCGGCGTATGGCCGATCCCGACGCCCTCGGCGCCATCGCCACTTGTGCTCCCCGTCGTGTGCCAGTACCAAGTCGACCTCTTTACAAGCTTCTACGTGGGCCAAAGCACGGGGCGCCGGCTGCACTGGGTTCATGCACTCTCACACGGTCTCTTGCGCCTAAGCCTGGGTGGGCGGACGTACGAGATCCATGCGAGCTTGTACCAGATGCTGCTGCTTCTTCTGGTAGCCCCTCGGGTGCCCGTTGCCGCCGCTCACGTCCTGTAGTTCAACGACCAGACAACGCGGTCCGTGGCCGAGCTGCGGCAGCTCACGGGCGTGCCCAGCGCTGAGGCCATCCAGCTGCACCTTCAGCCACTCGTAAAGGTACGAGGCGCGCAACTGGCAAAAGCGACTCGTGGCATAGATCAAACTGCTAGCGGCACCGGACGCTGCCGTCTATGTACTCAACACGGCCTTTTCGCACAAGCGGTCGCGCATCAAGGTACAGAGCTGCATGAGGCAAAGATGCACGGTGTATTCGTAGGCCATGCCGGCGCAGTCGGTGATCGACTTGCAGGCACCCGCAGCCGCGAGTCCGCCGCGGGAAGTGACGGATGACCGCAAGATGGCGCTGCAGGCTGCGATCGTGCGCGTCATGAAGGCGCGCCGCGAGTGTAGCTTTGGCCAACTGCACGCCGAAGCGACAGCGATGCTTGCGAACCAGTTCGTGCCAAGCGCCGACTTTGTCCAAACCAACGTTGACTTGCTCGTTGAGAAGGAATATGTGCGCGTTGCCGCCCAACAGCCCGAAGCCGCGTACGTTACCAATCGCCTCGCGGCCCAAGCCGCGACGCTGTACGTCTACGTTGCCTAAGAGACAGTTTGCATGATCGTCATTTTCGGGAGGATCCGAGGCACGGACTCAAGAGGCCGCTGCAGCGTCCGAGGCGAGCAAGCAACTGCTGAGGCGCTCCAACGGTGTGCTTTGCGTTGTCTTGATCCGCTGGTTCTGTTGGCCGTGCGACCGTACTGCCGTAGTCAACTGCCGTTGCTACGGCCGCTATCGCGAGGAAAAAGCTCGTAGGCTGCGGTTGGGCATGCCCGAGGCTGGGTGCAGCAGCTATCGCCATGTTTGGCTGATGCCTTTGCGCTGAAAGATGCGACGAGGACCAGCGCGCACTACGCAGCAGTAGTAAATGCATTTCGACGACGTCTGCGAGACGCATGCGCACGGATTGAAGCGTCATTCATGTCCATGCCATAGCCAACTACGAACGAGCTGGTGCCTGCGCGGCATTGCAGCCTTTGCTTTCTTTGCTTCCGCAACGTCCAGCTCATCCCTTTCTCCTCCATGCCAAAGCCCTGGCCTTGCGCCCACCGGTGTCTGCATCCGGTGTTGCGCAGATGCTACATGATGGATGCTGAGTCCCTCTTGTTGCGAGTTGTGGAGGATACACAACGATAATGCGTATTTCGTTTAAAAGGCGACCTGCTCGAGCCCATGTATGCACTCGGCCTCAAAGAGCTGACGCGGCGGAAGTCAACTGGCTTGCGTTCCAGTGAATCGTCATTACGTTTTGGGAGGTCTGCGATGAAGCCGCGGCCAGTGGTGCGGTACGCCGAGGTGCTACCCTTGGTTGAGGCGTTGGGGTGATTTGCGAATCGTGGAGGTCGCTCGTGCATCCATCACGGACCACGCCAGGAGTCCGTTGGGCCACTAGGCACGCTACGCAGACAGCTTCTGCGCCATGCGTCGAGCGCAGCTACTGTTTGCACCAAGGCCCCACAGGCACCAAGAACCCGCAGCTGCAACCCCCCGCTGCCCTCCACCGCTCAACGCCTCTGCTGCAACCCACAGCTGTTCGCGCCGGCCTGCGATGCTTTCTGCAAAGGTTTTGACCACCGGAGGCATAGATGGTCGGTTTCGGTATGGAGCACGTCACAAACAGTGGCCACCACGAACGGCACACTCCACCGAGTCGATGCTGGTATAGTCGTGTGCAACCGACGCACTTGCATCTCAGGGTGCTCTGCCGCTCGTCGAAGCCGTTGGTACAGCAGGTGTCGTCGATCGAAGTCGGGCTGCTTGCGGGTGTTCGATCACAATTGAACTTTTCACAACATTACAATATGGCCTTCAACTTTACAGCGACCAACAAGGAGCTGCCGCTCAAGCTTCGCATGAACATCCGCGATCAGACCGCCAGCATGGAGGCGTCCATGAGTGCCATCCGGGCCTCGACGGGAATTGACTTTGCGTTTGAGGTGCATGGAGACATCCTGGCGTTCAACAAAGCCATCGACGGGTACGAGAACCGACTCGGTGACATCTTTTTCGACGCATCGTCGGGCGTCCTGGATTCGCTCAGCCGCTGCTTCTCGGCGGGCTGCGCCGACGACATGATCAAGGAGGCCGTCGCCGACGCGTGCACCACCAAGGTATTGGCGTTCCGTGTCAAGTTCGAGGGCCGGCCCAGTGGTGGTGCCTACCACCCGCTCTCGATCGAGAACGGCACGTTTTTCGTCGACTTCTACTCGGACGCCGTGTGGAGCAACGTCGACGAAGTGTCGTGGACCAAGCTGGATGACATCCCCGGAATTTGATAGCGTTTCGTCTTAATGTAGCCACACATGCGTACCTTCTCACTCGGTTGTGCTTGAGCCCACAGGCTCAGAGGATGCTCTCGTCCGCCAAAGCACATGCGTTGCGCGTTTTCGAATGCTGCATGATGAGTCGAGAGGCACATTGCCACCGCTCACTACACGGTGGGCCATACTTACCTCGCCTAGCAGCGCAATTTGATACATGTGTCTGAACCTCGTGGTCTAGTTTCATGAGCCTCTGTTACACTTTGTGTGTTTGCAGGAGGTAACCCAGAGTTGGTACGGGAAACCCGCCGTCGTCAGGAGACTTCTCCTTGAGAACGACCACGTGCATTCGCCGTATTCACCATCTATGCTCAGCTACCGTGCACACTACAAGTTACACAGGTATGCGCCAGCTACCGGAAAAGGGACTGAGGCCCCTTTGCACGGTTATAGTGAATGGTCCAGAGCCGCGTACCTTTCGCTCAGTGGTCCAAAGACCGCACCTAGCACACTTTTGAGTGCAAGTAAGTGGACATTGTAATTCCTGCTCATATGGATGAGTTGCACACAGCAGCGTTCACGATCAAGAGAGCTACCAAGAGGACGAAGCATGACGTGGTGAGTCCCGGCGTATGCTACAAACCCCTTTGTCAGGAGTAGTGTCGGGACAGGTCTAAGGAGACTTGAAGGTGCAACCAGAGTCGCAAACTGCGTACAAGAAGTGTTGGCTCACGTGGCATTGACGCAAGGTTAACCGCTTCTCACAGGGTGCTGTGAAGACGCTTAAGAACACGTTGTCACTCGCGCTTGGCCCCTTGGTCATGTGCGTGGGATGCAATGGACATTAGAAACGTCGGCAGGATACTGACTAGTCAGCTAACGGGCTCAGGAGAGGAAATGGGCCTTGCACGACTGGCTCTACATCGCTTTTCCAGACAGTAACCTCGTCGCTCTGGCAGATGCAAATTGCCATCCGCAGCTCGCATGGCGCGGACTCGAGAGCGCTCGGGTGATCATCAGCTGTCAAATCACTTGCAGCACCATTCTCCCCTCATCCAGTGTAGTTTGCCTGGACTTCGTAGACAAAAGCCCGAGAAGCCAATGTGAACTTCACTGGAGGCGCAATCCCCATTGCACAACTTCGTCGATGAGGGACGTCTCTGGTGCAGTTCAAGGTGAAACGTTGGAAACTCTAGTCGATGCGATTGTATGGCTCGTTGTCATATAGATATTAATCCCAAATAACGACGAGCACTAACGGTCAATAGGGATTGGGGTACGAAGCGTAGGATACTACAGTCGACGACACAGTATGGAGTGGTTTTGCACAACCTCGTGACACATCTCTTAGAATCACGTACTACTGGGTGAACACCACGAGTGCATTGTTCAATTTGCACTGGACTGTACCATGGTAGCTTTTGGCGCGCTTGTTTTGTCAATGTTCATTGGGTCGACAGAGGCCGTCGGGCGTGCTTGTGGTTCACCATGGACGCGCGTGGCCTCTGGGTACACGGATGTATCGTTCGACGGGGCCAACGTTTGCGTCGTGAGCGTGGACCACAAAGCGTTGTGCGGAACGGCTGACCCAACATCGTGGACATCCGTGAGCTCCAATGCGAAGGACGTCGTTGTCAGCGGTGACTACATCTTCTGGGCTGAACGCTTTCCCAAGGGAAGGGACAAACCGCTTTGGGACAGAAGTTCGTGCAGTTTGGGTGGAACAAAGACTTTGAATTCGGGCGACAGGCAACGGACGGGAAAGGGGTTTGTTTCTTGGCATCGCGCTCGACTGAGTCCGAAACGTCGCAGTTCATAGCCTGTATGGATTCTGGCGCATTCGGTGATGGCCCGACCGACTCCTTGTTGTCCGACATAGCTCTTTCCGATCGTAAGCTCTACGTCACCAGCACCTCTGGAAATCTAAGATACCACGATTTCAGCAATATCTTGCACAATTATGCACTGGGGGGAAGCCTGGTTCCCGATATCAACTTTCAGCGAATCTCGTTCGACGGCACCACGCTTTGCGGCATCGATGAGAAGCAGGCCATCCGCTGCTCCACGCCGGACTCGGAGCTGCCCACCAACTTCAAATGGTCGGAGCCCATCACCGGCGCCAAACCTTGGATTGACGTGGCCAACACCAACGGAACGCTTTATGCTATCGACGACTCCAACACCATCTACACTGCTTCCATCAGTTCGTTCACGAAGTAACATGTCTATGCGCCGCTACTCGTATCCTGTAACCGATGTCCAATCTCTTTTCCTTTACCATTCGAGTGCGATGGACGTCGATGGTCATGGTCAAATCGTTCGCATGCGGCATGGAAAGAAAAGGTATTCGAAACCCAACAGGACGATCTTGCACTTTGAAGCATTTTCTCCAGGCGTTGAAAGGTGCTACATACATCACCATTGCCAACGATCCGAGGTTCAGGCTCGTCTTTGAGCTGGTACTCGTCAGTGTTTAGCGAGCACTTAAGTTCGTCCACCGCGTTGCGGACGTGCTTTTGTTGTATTTACAATGCCTCAGGACTTGTGGGTGTTATGCTTTGTTCAAGGAATGCACTTGTCCGCAAGCAACGAGCAGCGCTGCTCGAACAAAAAGGCAGTTTCTCTCCATGTGCGAAAGCCGACCGAGTTCAAATGATGTCGAGTTGTGCACAGTTGATGAAGTGAGTCAAGTACCTGTGTACAGTAGCCGTATCATAAACGCATTTATAGTATTATCGTGCCAGCACCAAATGCTGCAGCAGTCAAAACAATGGAAAAGGCAAAGGGGATATTAAGAAGTGATTAAACGAACTCTCTGCTAACTACTCAGCGTTCGCGGTGGTGCTAAGGACCAGTCAGTTGGCACTGTCTTTGGTGGCGGTTGACGAAGCATTACTCGGTATCTGCGTCGGTGGTGGCTTTGGGCCCGCGCGGGGTGGCGGGGTTGCTCTGGCGCAGTCTCGGCGTCGTCTTTGGTCCTTGCGCCTTGATCTACGTTACCCGGGGTGGCTCTTAGGGCGCGCCGACGGTCATCACACCCATCACCACCATTACGTCGTGGCGCGTGCCGGCACAATGTCTGTTTCGATACAGTGTTTCCCGGAATGATGGTCACAGTGATGAGCATGGCGTCCGTGGGTCAGGGAAACGCTGCATCGCTGGCAATGAGCGGTCACGACAGTATTAATGAATGTTGTTTCTGATAAGGGTTAAAAGATCTCTCGAACTTCCGCGCGCCCGAGCACAACACCGCACCGCACCGCTCCAAGCAACTTTCACGCCCCAGAAGTCGTGCTTGCCAAGGGCCACCAAGGCAATGAGGCGTCATTTTGCATCGCAATGGAGCCGAGCATTGGAATCTTATATGCCTGGACAAACGTGGTAGCCCTCCGAAGAGCTGCCATGCCTGTGTAAAAGCACTACTTGTTGACGTTTTCCTTAACGTAGGGCCGGGAAGAGCGGTTGTTTACAAGAGTTGGAGTTTGGCGTCGGGCGAGGCAAATGCCGCCTTGTGCTTTTCAAAGATGCGCTCAAGCTCGGCAACAAAGAGACCATGAACGCGGTCGATCTCGTCATCCGTCGGATGGTCACATTGAGTTGTCGGGATCGGCGTGCCGTACACCTGATTGATCTGGACAGGAAAAGGCTTGAGTGGGTTCCACCACGTCGGGCCGTAGTAGAGCGGAATCGCGACTTTAAACGTGCGGGCAATCCATTGTCGCAGCCCAAGAAAGTGCCTACGGACACGCCTGAGCACCGCGGGGCTGGACTCAGTTGTACGGCAGCGTTTTGAACAGTTCATTCTCGCCGAAGGCGTACACGGGCACGAGTGAAACACCGTGTTGAATGGCTAGCTTCACAAAGCCTACAATCGATGAACCACAGTAGCTTGCGGTGCAGGTACCTTTGCGGGACTTGATGTACACATGGTGCTCGCCGTGCTCCGCGATCATTTGCTCTTGGATGCCTCCGACGAGGATAACAAGGCTCTTGCCCGCCTTGAGGACGCCGTGGGCCACGGATCGGCTGGCGTCGACGACACCAAGCCACAAGAGAAATTCTCGGTAAACGGGTATGCGGAAGACTACCGAAGCTCCCAGATGGCGCCGCTGGTCGCCAGGAATCACTTCGTGGAAGGCCGGTGTCGAGGCGCCCGAGAGCATCACGCCGTGGTGCCATGAAGTCGGGCCGTGCGGATGCGACGAGAAGAGGTACTGCTTTGACTTGTCGAGCGGCGTCTCAAAGTGCAGCGTCGCGGGCACGCCGGCCATCGACTTCCAGATCGAATGCTTGGCGAACCACGGCCAGTACGCACCATTGGGCGAGAACTGCACGGGCGCGAGAAAGCACGGCAGGTAAGCCAGCAAGAGTGCCAGCACCAGCGCGGGCAACAGGTGCAGCTCGTAGTGCTGAAGACCGACCGCAAGGCCGGCCACGAAAGCACTCGCCGACGCCAGGTACACGCCCGGGTGCATGAGAAATCGCGTGTGCTGCGTCAACCGCAGGACTCGCTTCAAGATGTTGTAGCACACGCGGATTGGTAGAAATACAGCCAATGGCATGGCAGTATCTTGGATTTTCAAGATGGACAGGCAGGCGACGGCGAGAGGGGAGACTGGCGGCCAAGGAGTGCGCGGTGCGTCGTTGTTGCTAGCTGCTGGTGGCCTTTGCAGCTTCGCGGCGACGTCGGCTGCGGTGTTGGTCCAGGAGTTATCTCGGACGTAAATGATGGCGCTTTGCACTCGGTTCACGCATACAAGTATCATACCCGCTGTTTCCAGGTGGCACCTGGTTCCTAGACCATTTCAGAAGTACCGTGTTGGTCAGCCACGATAATGGGAAGGTCGAGATCGATGAGGCCGTCGAGAAACAACGAACTCTTGCACTGCATCAGACGCTGGGTTGGCGTCTCCTGAGTCAGCTTCCAGCCAAGTTGGAAATGCAATAGCTGGCCAATCCACGTGCGATTTTACGTAGAATTTCAGCCAACCAACGGTCGTGTGAACAAGCTCTGTGATTGGCTGCTATACCAAGATGGCCGGCGGTGAGAAGCAGAACGCCAACCCGACCGTGTACGCGGTCGGCGCCGTGGAGCGCCGCGTCGAGAAGGTCACCGATGACGAGACAACGGATCCATTCGATGCGCTGGAGGTCTTCGGTATGTGACCTTGTCGCTCGATCTCACGGCGATCTTACGCTCAAGTCGGTAGAGGTCCTCCGGCACCTCAATGACCCCGAGCACCCGCTAACGCTGGAGCAGCTTAAGGTCATGACGCTTGAGAACATCTACGTCGACGACGCTGCAAGCCGTGTCAAGGTTCAGTTCACGCCCACAATCCCGCATTGCAGGTATCTTCTGATGACGTCTGAGCATTCGCCCAATCCATTGATGCAGCATGGCCACTCTTATCGGCCTCTGCATTCGTGTCAAGTTGTTGCGGTCGCTGCCCAAGCGTTTTAAGGTCGACATTCGCATCACACCCGGAACGCACATCACGGAAGACGCCAGTACACCGTCGCGTTTGCATCACACCGGACTTACGCTGTGCCTAGTTAACAAGCAACTCAACGACAAAGAACGCGTCGCCGCAGCTCTCGAAAATGCCCATTTGCTCAACGTTGTCAACAAATGCATCGCCAACACAGATCTCTAAGCCTAACATTTCTCATTGCCACAACCATATCCCTCTGCGTCCTGAGCGCAAAGCTCGTCGATCTCCAGTTGTCCACCATCTTCTTGCCCGTCATTCACTTACCACCAGGGATTACTATCCATTGCTTGATATAGTCAGCTCCTAGGTAAGATTGAGCTCTCCAACACCGCAGCAAGCGTTCATTGCGCCGCCCAATACCAGCGGACAGTAAGGTCGGCATAGATAGTCGCAGAGAACCATTCGCCAGTTGAAACTTGGCTCAAACGAACTGACCAAGCGATTGACAGTTAAGATTCAAGTGATGGCGGAGGCTTTCTTCGCGCTGCTGCCGCCAGATGTGTTTGGCACAGGACGCTCTGTCTACGGCAAGTGCGAAATGCTCGACAACTTTTGGTGCGTCACTCCTGTGATCTCGGGCCTCACACCGCCGACTCTCCCCACTATCAGTAAGATGGAAGCTATGGTCGACAGCTACAGAAAGTACAAGGTTAGCAAAGACGAAGCCCTGTCGGGCGTCGGCACGTACGCTGGGGCCTATGTCTGCTTTGTGGCACGTGATCGCTGGGCCTACGGTGTCGTGGTGAATGCCACTTGGTCATTCGCTACCGGTGGGCAACTCCATGTGTCCCGACAGGCGATCTCGGTTGACCAAATCGCATTCGTTGTCCCGACCACGTTCGTCGCCATCTCCGACGCAACGTTGCACGAGGTTTCACTTGCTGCCTACGCCCTGCGTCCGTACGATGGCATGGCGCTGAGCGAACGCCCGAGGAGCGGTATCGCAGCCGACACCCTGAAGATCGTGGAGCACGTACTTGCCAGAAGCCACCACACGGGCCTCGACTTCGCGGGCCTAGAGCTCGGGGTGCCTCCCGCGCCACCCCCGCTGGGCCCCACGCGCCTCCCGTGCGTCGACGTGCATGGAGCACAGCACGAAGTCACTGTTGACACCGTCCTTGCGTTCGCACGCTCGCTAGTCCCAATGCATATCGAGGACGCCACCGCTCGCCGGACGGTGACCAAGTCGAAGCCCAAATTGGCAGCTGCGAGTTCGTCGAAGGCTGCCCTACCCCCTGCGCCTACGCGCTCTTCAGCTCGTCTGGCCCTCGCAGCACTGCCCCCATCGACGCGTATATCAGCTCGATTGACCCGCTCATCGTCACGCGCGCCTTAGCTCTTCTCAGGGGCGTAGCGCCATGTGGCCGACTGCGGTGGTGTGAACGAAATCCTGTTGTATGAAATGCATCATGTGATCTCGCTCCAACAACGCCTCGACTGCCAGGGAATCTTGTCATCTCAGACGCAGCGTGGTCCATGATGTGAATTGCCGACAGCGGGGCATTCCCGCCTGGCCTGCCATGGAGATAGCCAACACAAGGTCCCTCTGACACTGGCTACTCTTGATAGGCAGCGAGCACACTGCTCGCTTGGTTGCAGCAAAGCGAACAAGCTACGGACGCACCGTGTATCCATTGGTTTACGCCTGCAGCTCGCCTGTGTACGAGTTCCACCAGATGAGCACCATCTGCGCCGCCGACAGCCTACGCGCCTTGAGAACCAGCACGCAATCGACTTTGCATCGCACCCGAGGAGCATGTACGTGCGGAACCGGCGCGACTCGTAACTTGGCTCGGGCACAGAACCCTTGAGGCACTGCAGCTACGATAGAGCGTCGGCGCTGCCTCCCGCGCGAGCACGTACCATGAAGTAGGTCGTGGTGAGGCCCGTATACACAAGCGCGACATAGTAAGCGAGCGAGCCCAGCACGATATGCACGACCGTGTTGAGCACGAGGGGCACGTACTTGTAGCCCGTGAAGGAGACAAGGTCCAGGAAGCTCACACTACTGTTGAGAACGTGCAGGCAGCCCTTCATGATGGCGATCTCCAGAAACTGCAGCACAATGCAATACATGCCGACGTCGCCGATCACATCGGGGTTGAACCTACGCGATTTGAGCACGGAGCGGACGAGGACGAGTGGTACTGGCCCGACGTGCCCTTGATGAAGCCGACAAGGAGGATATACGTTGCAAAGCTCATAAGCGGGATATAGAGATCTGGCGCGTTGACATCCTCCGACGGCGGGTAGTAGACCGCGTCGGCTTGGCCGTTCGAGGCCTCCGTCATGATGCGGCGGCGCCAGTTGTTGTGCAAAAACGGCACCAGCAGCATCTATGGACAGGGCAATGAGTCCTGGCCACGGTGCGGACGAGATCACCTTGAGACGCGTTAGCACATACGAGTTGTTGACGGTGAAGTAGTACTTGACCGACCCGAACGCGCCCTTCGCCCCGGGTACGAAGGACGAGATCTTATTCTCCATGAAACCCACACCCTGCGACATCATGTAGCCGGCCATAGGATTGCTATAATGAAGAATGAGCAGGCCGGTACGTCTACTAGGTGTACTTGAGAAGTTCTTCGGGACTACCGCTGCCCATGGATCCCATAGCCTGGCCAAAGAATGCCCCCATGGGCGGTGCCTGGCTCATGCTCGTGTTGTGAGTCGGCGCCGTCTGGCCCATCATGCCTTGGGGCTGCGGTGAATACATGTTATCTTGCGGCGCAACGTGACTCGCATGACGGTTATACGCCTACGCATACGTGCATCACAAGTGTGTCCTGGGGCGAGGTTCATCGTGCCTGCTGCTCGGGATAGCTGTTGCCGCCGCTACTGTGGGCGCTGGAGTCGAAGAAGTCGTTCGCAGCTGGGCCTTGGTACTGGGGGTTAAAGCCTGGACGACGAGGCGCTGTGGGCTGGTACGGCGCATTCGGATTGCGGAAGGGAACTATACGCTGCAGCATGAGACTTCAGCTTCGGCGTCGGACGTGGCAAGGGTACCAGGTTGAGCCATGGCTTCCACAAGTGACGTCGGGAACGGGGATGACAGAGTGCTGTATGATTGGCTAAAAGTCGATTGGAATTACATTTGGCGAAAGGCCATTGGATAAAATGAAGCAGTGCACAAAACGGACACTTCCGTGCAAGGGCTCTCCAGGAGAGACCTCAAGTCGAGGCCAACAAGCATCAGGAGCTTCGTCGCTCCCGCCAGCCAGCTCCCCCATCAGACTGGGTGTATCTATTGAAGCGGTCGTTGTAGATCGACGGGCTTTCGGAAATGGATCGGAGAGGATCTGAGCTTACCTTGGATTCCGCGGCGTGTGCATAGAAGTAGACAGTCAATGCTTATAGCAGCTCTCTCATGATGTATAAGAGCGGATAGTCTCGAAGGCAGCGCCGCTGTTCAAATAGTTTAGTCTACTTCGTGCATCAGTAGGTACCTTTAAGTCGGCCAGTCGGGCACTTCGTCGAAACCGAGTACCTTTACCGTACCGTCGCGACCACGACTGTATGTTTCACCGTGAGAGTGCTATCGCAACCTGCAGTGAGGATACCGTGCTACTAGGGTGCGCAGTACACATTACGATCTCACGTCCTTGTCGTCCAGTAGA
>JNBR01001535.1:0-11699 GCA_002081595.1 Achlya hypogyna | reverse complement strand
ATTGATGCCATAGGTCATATAATGACCGGAGTAATATTTTGCTTGGCCCACGGTGCCTATGTCTGCCTGGCGCGGACGATTTATCGTACATAGCCACCCATCGATGACCCCAACGCAGCCTAGGAGCACCGCATTCTCGCCGTCATTTGCGAAACGGGCAGCCACAGCTCGGCGGGCCGAGTCATTCTTAGGAAATCGGGCATTTATGTCAAGGCAGGGCACTTTCGCAAAAGCCACCATCACTCGATAGATTATGCGATAAAATTGCTTACGGCTTGTTCCAATAAGGCGGCGCAAGTGAATCATAAAGCCGCCAGATAGATAGGCTAGCAAGAGCTGTAGTTGGTTTGCAGGGGACAGACTACTTATTCCTGTGCGTAGCACCGACATGCGTTCGTTTACTGCAATGTGGGGTGTAACTAAGCATACTAGCCTTTCAAATGAGCGGGGTGGCATTCGAAGTGTGGCGTCGAATTCGCGCTCCTTAATGAGCCGCTCGGATTCAAGGTTCCAGTCCATGTGCGGACGCACAGTGATTTCCTGGCTGCGCCACTGCCTGCTCGATATCAGTACAAATGCTAATGTAACCATATCTTCTTCGTCGTCATCGGAATCACAAGCAGTAGGACGCATGGGAAGGTAAAAATCACGATGCATGTTATTCGACGTAGCCAACTGAGTGTCTTGGTCACTGCTCGCGTGTGTGGTACGACTAGCACAGTGAACTTCGGTCGGGGCAACAGGGAGGGACCGCAGCACCCTCGCTGTCGCTACCTCAACACGGTGGACTTCGGCCGACGACGCACCAGCAACGCGAGCAGTGGGCTGCGAGGACGCAGGAATGGCGATCTCCAAGGGAGGGGAAGTGATGTTGTCGCGCTGTGGTAGGGACATGGTATCACCGCTGTCGCTGACAAGTTTGCAAATGGAAAAGTGTGCTGAGTTCTAGTATGGGTTGATGCTGCTGGCAACGAATGGTGCAGGATGAGATTTATTGCCTCGTCTCACATAACTTGGTGCCGGACATCGTGTCCCAAAAATGGATCATGTTCACGCGAATCGTACACGAGGTGCATTTTGCACCAAGCACATGGTTTCTCTCGGTACAGCTGGTCACTTGGGATATGTGTCGCAATTTCACTCAGTGTACAGAGCAGCCAATCATACTGCTGAATCGGGACAAATGTACGAAATGGACTCCCGTTGACACTAAGCCTTAGTATAGCTGATAAATGGCTTGCGGCGAGCGACATGACCGTGGAGTCCCGCTGTGCAAAGTCTGCGATGAATGGTCAAAAGGGAAACAGATGTTCCTGTAACTCTCTGCAGTTGCTTTCGTATGAGTTCCGGCGCTCATATGGCGGTTGGCAAGTGCCGACTGTGTGATGGTGCGATCTGAATGGGTACTTGTGGCTCGTAGACGACTCGTGGTGACCGGACGACGTTATGTGTTGCGTTTTATTGTATCGAAGGACAATGAAGGCGATTGGCGAACGTGGGAGTTTGATAGTGTCGACTATCTCGCTGTACGATGCGCCTGCTGCGCGCATGTTGATAATCAAGCACTTGACGTTGGTCGAGTACTCTGAACCTCATGGTATATTGTAGAACAAATTGGTTATATGTAACGCAAGGTAGATAACAAAAAAGGCCCAATTTAGTCAGTCACCATGTCGGGAAAATCAATTTATGTGTTTTGTACGCATATTAATGACAGTAGCCAAAACTACTTTAGGACGCTTCGCTGCCGCACGATTGCGCTTTTAACGTTACTACCTTTTACATATATCGTACCATATGGTTACTAGAATAGTTACAAATTTTGGTGAGAAAATATTGTGTTTTAGACGAAATTCGCTAAAAATAGCCTGCGTCGTCTTCTAAAAGAGGTGTGAGTGTCACCATATGCCTTCGCATTGCGACAAATAACACAACATGTTGAACAACCTTCAATTAGGTGCATTATTTTCCAAATTCAGAGTCCAAACAATCTTTATGTTGTCGAAAAGAGGCGAAAACTTCATCCTTCGTGAAACCAAGGGCTATAAGCCGTCGGGCCTCTGCCATCATTTCTTTTTGCTTATTCTCCCTCGCCAGGACCTTGACCTTTTCTTGACGCGCCTGCGTTTGGTGTTGCAAGGCCTCGACTTCCTTCTCGCGTACTAACACCATGGCTTTTGCGGCTTCGTGCTGCACGGCGGTTTGCTTGTCCATTGCAATGACAATTGTAGTGATGAAGGACATGGACTTCATGGACGAGTCCGCGCTAGTTGAACGCATCAACTTCAACCATTTGGCCCCAGAGGGAACCTTCTGTGGCGGCGACCCAGGTTGGAGCACGCCGGACACTGCAGAGTTGCTCGAAGCAGGGCTGCATCGGCCTAACCATTGCATAATTAGTGCTGTGGGGGCTACAATCGCACGCATCGGCTTCAGATCCACCCTCGTCAGATTCTTCGCCGCTACTTCGCGTGGTGAAGTCGTGCAACACATCGAAACTGATAGCTTCTTGGGTTGAGCTGTGAAATACTGGTGACGCCAGTGGCCGACCACCGAACACTGGTACAACTCGAAATTTAAAGGGCAAATCTTCACTAATGAGGTCTTCATCGACGCCTCTGCTTCTTCTACTCGAACATCGATGTCTTCTTGGAGTTGGCCATCGCTACTACATAGTGTGACGGTTGGTATGCGGGCGCGAGTGTACGTACTCATACTAGCGGCTTCTCGGATTCCGGCACCCGTTGAACGACCCCTGTCTTCCGCTTGGTTAAACGAGGTGCAAGCTCTAGCAACTTGAACTTCGCGGCGGATTGGTCGCGCGTGAGCTCGTTCTTTGCAAGTAATGAGCCGATTTTCATGTGAATTGTCTTCTTGTTTCGTTTTGTCTTCGTCTTCGTACCTCCCTTGTTGTCTATCCGGTTGACATACGCCCCCGTCGCGCTGTCCGCTTTCGTTAGCCACTCGAGTAGAATATCGAGGAAACTTCGGCCTTATGCTGAGGCTTCCAAGCAGTCGAGGCACGTGCATCGATCCGCCTTCCGAGGCCGCACCATTTTGCGGTGCAAAGTAGAAATGCGCCGTTATTCCAACTTTACTTCCAACTCCCACTCCGTCCACAAGTTCGTGGTTGAAAATGCAGGTGGAGAGAGTTGGGGGTGAACATATTTTAGCCAATCACAGGCGAGATATATTTGCAATTTCGTCTCCAACTTCCACCGTGTAGCATTGAGACCCCCTAGTATTTCATTTATTGTGGAAAAGGCAAGATTGCGAAAAATGGGAGAATCACCGAGAACGTGTGTCTATCATTGTTTAACGCGTGTAGTCCAAGAGATACTGCTTGATCAGATCGCGCGCAAGCTTGGCCTTCCGCCCGTCGACCTGATGTGCTTCATAGTCGTGCACAATATCGCCCCTGAGGTGCATTCAAGCCTTGTAGTCAAACATGGGGTTGATGTCGTCGCCGGTAGTGCCGTGGTCTAGAAAGAGGTTGTGCAGGACCATAGTCGCCTCGATTACCAGAGCCATTTCCCAAGTGTCGCCGTGAAGCAGATTACATTTAAAGATGCGAAATGTATTCTTCCGAAAGCCAAATGCACACTCCACTGAGATGCGGGTCCGACTTCGGTTAAGGTTGTAGTAGGCCTCCTCCGACGTAATGCTCGCGTGGATTAGATAGGGCGTCAGGACGTGAGAGAACAGCTTGTGACCCGCGTCAGCGGTAAAGCAACCGCCTTTGGGCATCAATGTGTGAGTTCTCTTCCCAAGTCGCGAGTTGTAAAAGACACCCTTGTTGTTTTGAGAGCCCGAGCAAATTGACACTGACATGAATTTGAGATCCGCGTTAACGAGAGCTTGAATGTTAAAGCAGTGAAGCCTTTTGTACAATACCAACATATTTGAAAACTATATATAAGTTTATGAGAATGTATCGATTGGCATGCCATTCACGTCAATAATTCGAGTAGCGAAACTCCATTGCAAAATTATCCTACTCTCGAATTCGGCAAAATGCTTGATTGGCCCGAGGCTCCCGTCGAGTGCCGTAGCAGTTGGGGAAGCCGACGACGTCCTCGGCTTTGCGCGCGTCTTCTTCCTCTCCTCGACCATGTTGGACATGCAAATGGAGCTGTCCATATGCAACTGGGGGGCGAGGGAGACCTCGCGCGCATACTCTAGCTCGCCATGCCGAAGACAAGGCCAGTCGCTTCGTAGTCATCTGCGTGCGTCGCGTACGTAGTGAATGGCATAAGCCACGCGGTCGACGATGGAGAAGAGCGCGTTGTGGTGGGTCTGGTCGTGCTTGCTTGTCCAGAGCTGCTGGACGAGCACCAGTCTGTACGCCTTGGGCCGCCGCAGGTCTCAAGCCGGTGGCTTTTGTCATCTAGGCTTGCTACTGCGGCGGAGACAGCACCTGCGGCCACGACACACACGATCTCTTCGTTGGGCATCGAAAACTGAATGGCAGGGCAGCCAGTAGAAGTTCAGTGGCATATAGTGATATTTGTTGCCAGAACAAGGGTATGCCATGACAAAACGAGACAGGATGGTCTCGCCAAGGTCGTGAAATTTGCGAGGTGAAATCACGAGGTGCAGAGTCCGCTGATTGGCTGAAACCCTTCACTAAGTGCAATTGAACCTGAACCTAACCGAATCAGCTTTAATCTGTCATTATACTCAATGAAGTCCCATCTTTGCGAAAGAAGTCCAATCAAGCGACTTCAAGTATAATGACAAATTACATGTTTTATTAAATAATTTAATCCGGAGCCGGTTACATACCATAAAAGCAGAAGTCAGAAGCATAAAGCAGCCTGCCTGACGCCACCTAATGTGAGAGGAGATCCATCTCGTTAGAAGTAGATCTGTGTAATGTGTTACTCCGCAAAGCTAAAGTTGAAAAGGTGAAGAAGCATGAGCACTATCGCGTCCAGGCTACGACAATGCCTCACAACCGCGCCGCCGCGGACGATGTCCCAAGATCAAGCCATTCGTGAGGAAAAGGCAATGGGAATCCTTTTTTCCACAATCGGAGCTGAACAATACCAACATGTCGAGGACCATGCCAGTGTCCACGACGCCTACAACGCATTGGCAGACTACCACCAACCAACGTCCGACACTGCCCAAGCACTGCACCTGGCGGAGTACGGGCGGATCGAGTGGGACGTGAGGCGGGAGACCTTCAGCCAATTCCTCGCTCGGTTCAAGGCATTGCTTCGGAAACTTCAGTCGTGCGGTGTGCCAGAGACTCCCGTCGTCACCGTAACAAAGCTGGTCGGTCTTTTGTCCCTTGGTGCCTGCGCAGCGTGATGCGTCGATTTAACTCCCTCACAACAAGTGAGAAAACGCTGTCGATGGCCACGACGCTCCTTGAGGAGGAGTATCAGCAGGCGTTGCACATGGGCGTTCTGAAGCCTCATGGCTGCTCCACCAAGAAAGCTGACGTCGAGTTATTCACAGACGGCAAGAAGTTCAACGTCGCTAAAAAGAAGGGAAAATGCAATTACTGCAAAATCCCCGGCCATTACGAGGCCGAATGCTGCAAGAAAAGGAAGGATCAGGGCCGTGCAAAAGGTGCAGCCAACCTTGCCAAGCACGAACACGACGAACACTTCTTCGCATCGTACGATGACGATCTTGCCACACCCGTTGCGCTGCACGCCTTCAGCCGTACGACATCGTGCTTGATTCTGGAGCAACCAGCCACATGACGGGGAATTTGGCACACTTGAACAACACGTCGCAATGCTCGCGCACAGTGATGGTTGCCGACGGCAAGACCGTCGTCGCCAAGGCCCAAGGCACAATGACCATCAACTTGCCTACAAAGCAACAAGTACAGCTGAAGAACGTATTGTACGTACCAGGGATCCTACAACACCACTGTCAGTCCCTGCTGTCGTCCGGGACAACCCGAAGATCCTTGTCGCCTTTGACGCGACGTCATGCAAGATCTCGCACCAAGGAAAGACGATGGCTGTGGCACCGCTCGACATGCGAAGCCGTCTTTTTGTCCTCGATGGCTGCGTCCAGAAGCGAGAGCGTGCGAATGCTATCGGCGTCGACGTGCAGCCCGAGCGGCAGGTGTTGTCGCCTTCGCAGCTTTGGCATCAGAGAGTCGCACATCTTCCTGTCGATGCGCTACGCATGTGCTCCAAGCTTGGTCTTGGCCTGCCCACCAACCTTCCACCGCTGCCATGCACATGCACGGCTTGCGTCAAGTTCAAGATTAAGAAGGAGACGGTGACCAAGACACACACCAGGACCTTCAAACTAGGCGAGTGCTGGGTCTCCGACACGAAGGGACGCATGCGCAGTGAGTCGCTCGGTGGCTGCCGCTACGACACTGTTTACGTCTGCCAGGCGAACGGGTACAAGGTCGTTCACTGCGTCAAGTCGACAGACAGCGCAACACCAATGACCAAATTCGTTCGCCTTATTGCTTGGTCAGGGCGCCAGACAGGCAGCTCCGCGAAGGTCCTCCGTACTGACAATGGGTCAGAGTACGCGTCATCCGAGTTTGCATCATGGCTTTCTGAAGCCGGCATCGTGCATGAGACGTCGGTTACTGGAAATCAGTGGCAGAATGGCATGGCAGAACGTGCCCACCGTACCATTATGGAAAGCTCTCTCGCGATGCTTGAGCACGCAGGATTGCCCAGGCGCTTCTGGGGTGAAGCCGTGAACACGGCGGTGTACACGCTCAATCGCGTCATCCACGAGACAAGGGACACGAAGACGCCGTATGAGGCGTTTACAGGCCTTCAGCCGTCGCTCGCGAACATGCGCGTGTTTGGATGTAAAGCGTTCTCCATGCTCAAGAACCCCGAGCGCCGCGACAAACTAGCACCGAAAGCTAGCACATGTATCTTCCTTGGGTATGCGGCGACCTCCAAGGGATACCGTCTATACGACACGATGGCCAAGAAAATCGTCGTCGGTGTGCACGTACGTTTCTGCTAGACGGAGTTCATCGACACGCCGCACGCCGCAGTCGACGCAGGTGGTGACGAGGACGAGGACGATGACGACGACAGCACCAACGACGCCGAGGACGAAAGCGATGACGCCGCACATGACCAGACAGACACAGCGATTTTGCTGACGCCCCCGTCCTCACCGCAATCGTCACGAACACTCATGCCACAGTCGGTTTCACGATCAATGCGAATGCCGTGTATGTCTCACGGAGCATCGAGCTCATTGCGTCTCACGTCGACACTCAAACCAGCGCGCTCGACGACGACACCACGTCTACCTCGCGATATAAGTACGCCGACGACAAGCCGACCCCATCGGCTCACCAAGACACCAACGCGCTAAGCGGACTGTGAGGCGTACGACTTCACATCACTGTCTCGTCGCCGCCACGATTCGTCGACTCTTGGCGTTGAGGTTGACTTTCATGACACCCACGACAAATTGCCCATCCTCGAGCAGGTCCGCAACGACGATGACGACGTGGCTTACCTGACAGCGCACCCCACAGATACGCCGCCAAGTTACTCCGAAGCCATGTCGTCACCTGACAGCGAGCACAGGCGGCAAGCAATGGAGACCGAGATCGGTCAACTTGAGGCCCAGAGCACGTGGCAACCAAGCGTGCTACCCACCAGCCGCAAGGCGATAGGCACACGCTGAGTATACGTCAAGAAGTGCGACGCTCACGGCAACGTGGTGCGCTACGAAGCACGCTTGGTGTGCCAATGATTTGCCCAGGTGTACGGGCAAGATTACGAGGAGACAACGGCGCCAGTCTTTCGCATCGCAACGCTCCGCGCAGTTATCGCATTCGCCGTCGGAAAGGGGTACGCGATCGAGCAAGCGGATGCAGACAACGCGTATGTCCGGGCCACATTGAACGAAGACATCTACATCCAGGCGCCCGATGGATACACCGGCCGAGCTCCAGTAATCAAACTGAACAATGCGCTGTACGGCTTGAAGCAGGCCGGACGAACGTGGTACCTTCACCTCAGTGCCACCCTAGCTTCGCTCGGTTTCGTCCCGTGCATGATGCATGAGTGACCCGTGTCTTTTTACTCGCGTTGTCGACGGCGAACTTCAACTCATATGCGCGTACGTCGGCGACCTTGTCCTTGTGGCGGGAAGAACGTCGACTGTGTCAACGATGCTCGACGAACTTGAGCTCAAGATCAAACTAAAACGCCAAGGCGCGCTCAACTACATGCTCGGCATCAAGTCCGACAAAATCTGCAATACGCTACACCTGTCCCAAAGCGCGTACGCTACACGAGTCTTGGATAAATTTGGCATGATCGAATGCCATCCGAAGGCGACGCCGGACAGCAGCGCCACGTCCGACGACGACGACTGGGACGACGACGCGACGGATCTAGTCGACAAGGCGTTATATCGTAGTGTCGTGGGGAGCCTCGGCTACCTCGCGACGTGCACCCGTCCTGATCTTTCGTTCACTGTGCAACGACTCGCTACCCGCCTACATGACCCACGTGCGCCCCACCTCATTGCTGCAAAGCGTTAGACCCAGCGCTGCAGCACTGGCCTGGAAAAGATCGGGCGAGGACGCGGGGGGCGCGGGCAGCGCACTGGCGCACATGCCGAAGTACGTGCGCAGACTCACGAGCTCCGTTATGCACATCTTCATACAGGGGCGAGGTACCGCAGCTTGGGCCCCATGGCGGCATACGCCAGTTGATATTCGCGGAGGAGGACTCGCATCACTTGAAGCAGGACTCGGTTGAGCCTCCTAATTATGTCATTGCGCCAAGGACAGTAGACCAGGATCAATTCATGCCGGCCATTGCATCTGATCAGAATGATAGCCACGAGCTAGTTCTTGAAGAGTGAGTTTTGATCCGAGATCCACGCTAGCAATATACCAAAGCACTTCGTACAGTCTAATATCGCCGTCGTGTGCACCTGCACACCTCGCTCGTTGGACTCACGCAGGCAACGAGCTTACAGAGGTGCGTGAGGTCGTCCTCCAACAGCAACACGTAAATAGAGCCGCGCGCGGCCTTGTTAAAAAGGGGAAATCAAAGTAGAGTCCATCTGTGCGACACTGTGTATACCAAGAGGAGATGAGGGTCGCTGGGTAATGCGCGGACTCTTGACATGGTTGCAAAGCAAGCTTTCCTCGACGAGACGTTGGCAGGCAGATTTCAATTTTGTCGTGGAGAGGCTGTAGCTCACCGCGTTGAAGAGCGCCATGAATCCGCGATGTCTCATTCTTCCACAGTGGTCGGTAACAAGAATGCACTCGAGGCGGTTCAAGGGACCGTCGGGGATCCACATGCAACCTTTGATGCACCAAGCACCGGTGACAAGTATTGCTTTCGTCAGTCGGTTGTCGAACCCGACGTCCTGGATCTTTCGTACATTATATAGTGTTGGCTACACAAAGCTCGCTGCGTCAAGGGGGCGCAAAGCTTGTTGCTTGTTGGTGTGATAGTTCTTGGCTTGCTAGTGGCCTTCGTCGCTGCTTCGCTCGGTCGCTAACTACATGCCATTGTACTGTCGTCGTATGGTGGCGAGCCGTTTGCGCAGTGAACGCCGTCAATGTGTTCGATGACTTAACGAAATGTGCCGATTATGCTTGTCCAATGTGCCATCTTGCCCCGTGTGTACGCCTTCCACTTTTGGTGCGACGCCAAGATGTTAATAAAAAATTTATTCACAGAAAAGGCGAAGCCATGAGGTCGTAGAAGGAGATAGTCGAGTTGGAAGCACGCTCGCACGATCGGGTACGCCCCATTTTCAGTCACCGACCAGCTCAGTTTGGCATCGACGAACGTGCCCGAAAGGCAGACCTAAAGCTCGCGTAGTTGCTCCTGGATTGGTTTTTGTCGTCATTGTAGTTAATGACAGGAGGCCTGATGATGATGGACCACCTAGTGTCGGACACATCGAATATCAGGCACCAAGCTTCACCTTCGGGTGCGCCAGCAGTCCCATAGACGACGGGGATATCTTCTTGGCGTGAAAGACCGCCTTCTCGATGTAGGTAGGGTGACGTTAATCGAATTGGCGACCTCTTGCTTGAAGCCTATACCCTTGTGCTCTCCATTCAGTCGCTTTTGGAGCTGGTCAACGATCCAGGCCTAGGCCTAGTCGAGCATTGAATCTCCACCCTGTTAGTGGCCAAGGTAAACGGCTGCAGCTAGCTGCGTCTGATGGGTATGGGGTGTCACTTAGTGCCTTGATGTGCACCAGATCTCTGCTTGACGCCGATGCCGTTGAGGATGTGCCCCCATATCACTTCGCATCGAGGATTTGATACCAAACTAGGCCACTACGTCCACAAACATTTTTAGCTCCGAGGTGAACTCGTTGTCAGCCTTGGCGTACAACTGGATGTCGTCAATCCAGAAAAGTAAATGCGCGTAGATAGGCTTGGCGTTGCACGTCTCCTTGGTTGCCTGGACATAGAGTGCACACCTTCTTGACCATGCGTCACAATATTTGACGAGAGGACTCGCCCATTTTCTATATCGACAGCATCTGTTGGGTGCAGCTGCTTCCCTCATATTGCATCGGCTGAACGAACGTCGCGATGTATGTATGGCATGGCGGCTTGGCTCGCTACCATTGAGGGCGCGAACGGCATCGTGCCCCCTGCCGGCACGTTTTGTACATTGACCATACGTTAGTCGATCGTCAACCAGAAATACTACAGCACTTCTTAGTCCGACCACTCGTCAGCACGATGGAGCTGCGTTTGTTCTTCTGCCTTCAAGATAGGGTGGACTGCGCTGTACCATTGGCTGTTCGAATTGTATTCGTGCACGCCCGCGTTCAGAAGAAGACCTCAGTAAAAGTTATTAAACTGAACCTCGAGTGGGCTGAGCACTTGCTCCTTGCACCGGGTCGACTTGCTGTCGGACTTGGGCTACGCGTCCATCGACGGCACGTTGACAGAGGGTCTGTCTGATCGAACAGAAGCTCCAGATGCCATGCATCGTGATGACCCGAATCACCTCATTATGATGCTGTTTCGGTAGTCCATGTTCTGCGGCATCACCATGCAAATCCTGAGAGCCGCCAGAATGTCTGACTGAAAACGGCTTGTTTTCGCTGCTGGTGTCACACCACTGTTGATGGCGCGCCGTCGCACATCAGAACCAGAAATTGATGTCGTCATATGCGAGTAGTCCGAAGCTGGGAGTTTCGAGCACATGCCTGCCGAATGCAGACTTTGCTGATGCCATGACAACGCGACTAAGATCGGTCGCACCGAAGGCGTTGAGCACTCGGAGAATAGTTGAGCGCACGTAATCGACAGTGTCACGTTCGCCAGCGGGAAGCGGTTCGACACATACAGTTGATCATGAAGGCGCCACTGCTTGTCGATCCACGTCGTCGTGATTGAGATAAACGGCTTCGTGAACTTATCGGTATAAATCTCGGATGTCGTGCCTATCATGACACCTTCTGCTTGAAGCTCAAGAAGGGCCCGATCGCAGCTCGCTTCGCTTCGTGTCAGCCTCGCGCCAACGAGACGACGTGGAGTCGTACGATCGGGGAGCAGGTTGGCAATGCGTAAGCGACTGGATGACTTAACGCTCAAGTCGAACGCAGTTTGGAGAGCGTCATGGAAGCCGCAGCCGCTGCCTACGTTGAACGGGCGAAGGTCGAGGCAGCAAAGCTTCTCGAAGGCCTTGATCATCGTGGTCTTTTCTTGATGCGAACTGCCCACCAACCTTTTTCAT
>JNBR01001534.1:0-37539 GCA_002081595.1 Achlya hypogyna | reverse complement strand
TTGCCTGAGCCTTGTATTTATAAGTGCGAACGAGCTACGAATGTTCTAGAATTGTCCAAGTTAGCATTTTGGATTGAGCGGTGTGTGATCCACGCAGGATGTTTTGTGTCTTGACGGAACTTATCCAAGTTCAATGATGGACTACAGGGCGAGAGCCCAGCAATATTATGCAGTGACCGAGGGTGCGAAGGTGCCGGGAAAATGAATGAGGAATAGAAGCAGCGTGGAAGAAGTTTTCGACCTCGTTGGCAAGTTATCGCTAACGCTATCAATGGAATTGGTGCAATTTGCAACGTAAAACAATCCTGCTCAAGCGGCAGTTTGTTTGGAATAGACTCGGGTGCTGTTGTTTCATGCCAAGTAAACGAAATGAGAGGCGCAGCTCATTTTAGTGAGGCTTGCGAAATGTCGCGATGCACAATCCTCGCCGGCAGATCTGTCGCTGCGTTTATTTAGTTGTGGCATGTCTGACAGAGGCCATCGAATCCCGTTCGCTTTTGCCCAACGAAGCGCATCGCGACTTTGTATCCTCAATTGAATCGTCAAGCATGACTGATGCAAACTTTCCCACTCCTTTCTCTACATTAACCTGGTTCTCTTGTTGATGTTCAAATCTACTTTTGCCGTATGAGCTCACCCCAAAACTGGGCTGTTGTGCTGGGCAATCTTCGTTGGGAGCTCTCTCGCTGGCCATCGCGCTCATTTGCTTCTCTCGAGCGCCAAAGCACAGGACATGTCACCAATGTGAACCCGATGGATCACTGCCTATCCGGCCTCTTCTTTGTCAACCGCACGCACCCCGACCCTTCTTCTCTCGCTGACTACGACTAACTCTGGCCTGTCAAGTGGGGCTATATTGAGGCCGTCCACCGAAATGCCAACATTCATGCCTCCTGATTCATCTTCGCTCTACTCACTACGTCCTTTTCTCCAATAAACTCGACCTTTTTCCTGGCCTCGAGCTCACCCCTCGAGCCCCTCTGTGCAGTGCAACTTACAACTTGCCTTTCCTTTTTCGACACGGTGCTCTTCCTTTCTCTTGCTTCCGATCACTTCACGACACAAAAAGAGTGCTTGCCCATTTGAGAGTATCCGAGAGTGCATGGCATCAGTCGCCTTTGCGAGGATGACATTATCTTGTTCGTCGATGGCGAACCTTCCTGCCACAATTACACCATCAACGCGAAATCCAAGCCAGCAACTTCACTTTTTACGTGTACCCCTCAAATGGCTGATCAACTCGTTCGACGTCCAAACAGCAACTTCGCCACAAAGCACAATTTGATTTGCAAATTTGAAACCTACACCGGTATCGACTTCGCGCCTCCGTGCATCGATAGTGTGGAGCATCGTCATTACCCTGGTAGACCATCT
Organism: Achlya hypogyna; assembly: GCA_002081595.1. Classification (NCBI taxonomy): domain Eukaryota; phylum Oomycota; class Saprolegniomycetes; order Saprolegniales; family Achlyaceae; genus Achlya; species Achlya hypogyna. The sequence continues at coordinate 36,165 of JNBR01001534.1, read as the reverse complement.
AGCAGCATTGCCCCAGTTTGAGATGTCTTTTACGATACGACGACTATGTGATGACCGGCTGTCGGGTAGTCGCTCATATTTTGATGTTGCGCGAGCTATGTTGACACCTGCTCCATGGACGAACTCCAGTGATATAACAACGTGACTTGAACGGCGACAACATCCACGCCAGGTGTGTCTACGTATGAACGTGGCTTTTGTCATCCATATCATAAGCTTTGAATTGAGGGTCGAAGTCACGAGCTTTGAGTTCAGCCGATTATTGTAGAGCAGCCCGATGGAGGGATTGGAAACTCCAACACACATGGAACTCTATACCTTGTGGGGTTACGCACATTGCACAGACAAGGTTGACGCTTTCATTTTGCGAAGGGTACTGATGGCGCCTACGGAACATGTGAATTATAGTTTTGCTGCATGCCGGACTTACGGATGCAACATATTAGGCAAACTCGAAAATGTCGGTGCATCAGTGGAGCACCTGCGGCTTTTAGACAGGGGACACTGCATTGTGTGATCGAATTGACCAAATAAATCAATTGGTAGGACAGCACTGGAATATCTCGAGGATCGGAATAATAACACACTACGTTGTAGTAGATTCGAAGATGAATAGCAACAGTATAACGTCACTTGACGTCGGCACACAAGGATCTACTCGATAACATAGCTACGCAACGGACATCTCCCGCTGAATCATTAGCCTTAGCCCAGCTTGTTGAACAGTGTGGTGCTCCAGTCGTTCGGCTTTGCGGACACTCCCCATAGTCAGTTCAAAACTAATATATTCAAAGATCTTTATAGCTGAGGCAACCACGCACCAATTCCCTTCGGTTCAGATCTACATGCATTCCTTGTTTTTCATCCAAAATATCATGCATTGCAGGACTCCACATTCTGTACAAGCACATCATCGAAGCGACCATCACCTTCGTCAAAAACGCAGCGGAAATGATTCATGGAAAATGCTGGACCCTCCGGCTTGCAAATCGATGGCATGGATGGCCACAATGCAAATGGCAGGAACAGTAATACTTGGTGAAATTCACCGCACCAAGTGGTCAGATTGCAGTGTAACATATTCTGCACAGGGTTGTGGTGCTAAATAGTGTGATAAATATCTAAATTTTTGGCGTGTTTCCCACCAGATACCTCTACCTTCGCAGAAAATAGATCCTTCCCTACTAACGCGTACAGCGCATGCACTCGTAGCACCATCGCTCAGTTCTCAGCGACTCGTCGCCACGAATAGGCTACCTGGTGTTGCTTCGGCTTTGCACCATTTTCTACGAATCACAGGCGTGGATTGCATTTTATTCGCAATTTAGACCAATCCTAATGTGTTAAACCAGGATCTCGGCTCTTATTGGCTAAAAACACAGTCCAAAGTTTGTGTAATGGGTACACTATATCTTGTGCCACTCGACAACATTGAACTCGAACTGGGCACAAAAGGCAATTGGCACCATGGGCAACACGTGCTGCCGCGGGACAGAGGTCTTGTCGCCCACCAAAGAGGCTGGGACACCGACGCTACCTGTGCCACCCGTGCCGGTGGATCGGGTAGAGCCTCCATTGCCGGTACAACCACGGACGCCACCACCGATGCCTCCAACGGCTGGTTTCGAGAGAGGGCGTGCCCAGACAACAATCAATGATTACCTGAGCACCGACCTGACGCTCAGCGCTGTGGCAATCCCGTTCAAGCAGCTGCGTTTGGGTGACCGCGTGGGCGACGCCATGAGCCCACCGTGGGAATGCGTCCGCGGAGGCACCTACCTCGGTACACCCGTGTTGGTGAAGCAACTGTTTCGAGCGACGATTGAGGACGCTGCTGTGGTCCGCTTCAGTGCCGTGCTGCGTCTTGTCCTCGACATGCACCACCCCAACATTGTGCAGTTCATCGGTGCAAGCTGGGATTCAGAGCAATCCATGTACGTCGTCGCTCCATTAACGATAGGCATGGCTCACGAACTCTGGCAATAGCTGCATGGTGACGGAGCGTCTCGACCGAGGGGACCTGGCGTCGCTTCTCGCATCTGATGAAGCTTTGTCTGTGGCCGACGGTGTGTCGATGTTGCTCGACATTGCCCGAGGAATGGCATACCTCCATGCCCATACACCGCAAGTGCTCCACCGCGACCTCAAAGGCGCCAACATCCATATTACGTACGACACTCGTTGCTCGTATTGGTATTCATAACATCCTTGCAGGCGCGATATGAAGGCCAAAATCGCCAACTTTGAGTTTAGCCGAGAAAAACATAGCGGGGACATGACGCTGCTCGGGTCTCCGAGCTGGACTGCGCCTGAAATCCTCCGCGGCCAAAAGGACTACAACGAAAAGGTCGACGTGTACAGCTTTGCGATGGGTACCAAACGCCTCGTGGGTGGTTTGTACTCATTGCTACGTAGTCGTCGTCGAGATCATGACTCGCAAGGCACCCTACGCCGAGCTAAAGGGCCAGCGCAAGCGTTCGATCGTCAAAAAGATTGCACACGAAGGGTTGCGCCCGGTCCTGGAGGGCCTTGATGCTACGTGGCCGCACAGCCTCTTGCGTCTGGCGAAGGAGTGCTGGGCTGAGGATCCCGACCGTCGACCGTCGTTCCCTGCCATTGTCACGGCGCTGACAGAATTAACTGAACTCGTGGCCACATAAGACAGGCGAATATATTTATGTTGCTCGACGTCGCAGGTAGCCTTTAATCGTCACGGACGTTGCGTTCGACCTAGAAGCATTCAGATTCATGTGGGAGCGGCGACGAACCTGGACTTGGTCCAGGCGGCGTTTGAGTTCAACCTCGAGCTTCTCGAGCTCAGCGCTGGAAAGGCTTGAAAGTGCGACGCGCATTGCAACTTGGTGCAGGTATTTACCATGGCGCACTGCTAGATGCTCGAGAGCCGGCATTACGTGGGCGGCACAAGCCGCCTCGCTGGCTTCCACGAGCGGGACGACAAGCGCATCGAAGGCGAGCTTCGGCACGTTGGTCTTGGGTGTGAGAAGAGCAATGAGCAAAGCTGTCTTGAGCCAATAGTAAAAGGGCAGCCATGACACGAACATCTCCGCGTATTGTTGGTAGAGGTACAGCGTCCCGAGCACAGCCCAGAGCTGCAGACCGCTCTCCGCCGTTGTTGCCTGCCGCTGATGCAGGAACTTGAGCGATTGGTAGGCACCTGAGCAAAGGCCAAAGCACCTGGTATCGCGTGAGCCATGGATGCATTCCCGACGGCCTACGTGAGGGCCTCGCTCATGAGGTAGAACGACATGCTTCGCCGCTGGCTTCGCTTCTCTCCCGGATATGCTGCGGACACCGGTTACGACATTAAATTCGGCATTCTGTGCCACATTGAAGTGAGTGGCAAGCGGCATCTGCTGCTCGAACACGAATAAAAATCACCGACACGCTGCATGTGCCGAGTGGGCCTTGAGCGCCTCCTGTGGTGCTTCGCTTCATTTTCGTTTGGCACGGCATGCAACCTTCACGGTGTTAAGTCTGGCAAACCCTTGGAGCCTGGGAGCTGGAGTCTCAATTTGCCTAAAAAATAACACCGAGCAATACATGACTGGAGGTAATTTTTTCCTCAACTTGGTCGCCACAGGCCAAGCTGATCTGAAAGGATTGACTTGAAATCAATCTTGGGGCTGATGCATCTCTTGATACAGTTGGGGGCGATGCATTTGATGTTTTATGGCCCCTTGACTATAGGTGGTTTCGCGCTTACAGAAATTACTCTCGGCTAAACCACAAACACTGATGCCATGTACCATGGTATTAGTAGTAAATTTTGCAAGCCAAACAACTGAGCCCCTTGCTTTTCTTACTATTCTGGATTCAAGCACACGCATACTGTATTTATGCCGAGGTCGGGATCGTGTAATAAACAGTACTCTTTAGAGCTCCGTCGTGTTTGTTGCGAGCCTTACAATTTTCCGCGCCGCTCTGGTTGATGCCATCGTTTGATAGTCGTGAGATACCCTGCGAGAGTTGAGTGCAGCCTCCTCCGCAGTGACATCAGAGATGCCGCACCAACGGAGCAAGAGCATGACGATGAGGGTACCACTGATGAGCAACGCGGCGACTACACCAAGGTTTCCGGGCACGCCGATGTCCATTACAGCGATCAAAAACAAGTAGGAGCATCGCCCATAGAAATGAAAGAGGAAGCCACAGTTGTGGCGAAGTGACACCTTGAAGCACTCGCACTCCAAGAGGAGTAGGGGCCAAGCTAGGAGCATGGCATAGGCTGATATAAACATTGGCGCCAAGTCAAGCGACAAGAAGTTCGAGGGCGAGAAGATGCCGTTAAGACCGGCTGCAACCTGCACCAGCGCAATCGCGATCGTAAGCAGGCGCGCCGTGGTCGTCAATGAGTGTGAGAAGCACGTCATTACTGAGCAACTAGGAAAATGAAACCGATGCAGATGTGTGCTGCTTCGTCGGTTATTGGCATGTGCAACCGCTCCACTTTCAACACTCAACGTGTTTTAAATCAATTGAAACCAACCAAAGAAGGTCGTCTGTGGCCGCTGCGCGTCATATTTTGGTGTCAATGCCGCCTTCATACGATTCGTCAACTACCTATTTTGCTGTAACCCATTGACCACGCTGTATTTCTGCCAATTGCTTGAAAAAATAACGCAATTTGGCTCCACATAAGATCGAAAAGACGCTACAAAAACACTTGCACCACGTGGTGGGAACCGATGTCTAAGGTCACCAAGAGGTATTGATGCGTTCCATTTAATATGGTTCGTTGAATATACTATGTAGTACTACTTTATGTGTATACGTAAAATAGCGCAAATGAACTCCTTTTAACACACGGCGACTGCTCCTGCTGCTCATTTTTTGTTTCCCACTTGGTGATGAACATGCGTACAATTGTATTACATTTTGATGGAGAAGGGCAATAGCGAACATGTGGCCACACAGGGTTCCGATTGTGGTAAACTTGGGCGAGGGCAACAGACCTTTCTCAATATTACCACCAGACGAGAACAAGAAACCAAACAAATACTACGAAGTAGTACTACGGAGTATAACGTTATGCTCTGACGAATCAGGGCGATTTCCCGATCATAGTTGCTTCGTAAATATGCAAACCAGTTGGCTGGTGGTGGAAAGAGAAGGCTCGAGCAGTGTCGTTCACGGTTGCACTGTCATAGGATGTCTACGACCTGAGTTACCTTTGAAGGCATCGACTGAGTAGCTCCATCGAGAATCGCTTTTTATTTACTTCGACAATACTACGTCAAGATGCTTATTCATGGAATTAATGATGCGGGTCACGACGACGTCAGTTGTGACCGCAGGTTAAACTCACTCGTTGGCGGGAATCGAGCCCGAAGCAGCTCGATTGTGTGGGCTTGTTGCTGGAGCCATGTTCGAAGCCAGGCATTCTCTTGCTGCAGGGCGTTGACTTCATCGCTGAGTTCAGCTGCGATGTCTTTCCATGACACCATAGGCATGGCCTTTCGCCGCGCGATGTGCATTTCGAGCTGAGCCACAGTTGCCACGAGGTGCGCGCGGTGCTTCAGGCTGTCAAGCTTGTACCGACGTTGCATCATGCGCTGGTAGGCATTTCGGTTCCTTGGTTGCGACGCCATCGGGCTAAAACTTGACTGAGTTAGTTCGTGGAAGGGGACATTCAACTTTGTGCAACGTTTGTATACGCAAACACATTGTACAGGCACTAAAGTAAAACCAACGGGTGTAGAATTATGTAGCCTAGTTGCTCCTATCGCCCAAATGGATGAATAAAGTTATTTGTTTTTGAACTTTGATCCGACGAAATTTACCGGCTTCTTATTGGTTAAAACTACTCTAGGACGTGGCCAGTAGCGAGTGTAGTGTGAAAGACCATGCAGGGACAGTTTGCGACGTAGCCACCAGTGAGCCCGGGGCAATCACTATTCTTGCTATGCATTAGATTTCTTCTTAGCTATCTGATCAATTCTTCGGCTAAAACTCGGATAGTAATTTGGCAATACTGGTTACCTTTAGTTGCGTCGTGGAACGTACGCAATTCTTAGTCGTTATGGCACTGATACAATCGATAGTACTTCACATGGTCGAATGCAGCGTCTGCGTCGTCAATTTAGTCGATTTTTGGTAAAGGCCGCTGCCCTGTACGCGCGTAGTACAGGTCGTCTTTCGGTTTAAGGCCGTTAACGGGATTGGGTTAGGGTTGTTAGAGCATCTTCAACGCGGAGCTAAAAGCTAAAGCTAACCGTTTAAATAGCTGTAAAAGTGCCCCAACGCGGCCAGCTAAGCTATTTTTTGGCTTTTTTGCCCTAGCCAGAGCCAACTGGGGTCGTTTTAGCTCTGGAGGAGCCTCGACCAGCTAAACCAAGGAACCAATCATGATGTAGGAAAGGTGCCGCGTTCGACCAATCACACCAGCACTCGTCATTTTCGCGCGCTGCGCTCATGGGAAAAGGGACCAAGTGGACTGTCGACGAGACCATGCTCCTTGCCAGGGCAGTGGTGGCGATATCGCACGACCCGATCATCGGGGCCGACCAAAGCGCCAAGCTGTACTGGTCAAAGGTCCACGAGCAGTTCGTCTACCTGCAGAGCAAGCCGGCCGCCGAGGACACATCGTCCTCGATGGATCCGCCGACGACCAAGTCCACGGCCAAGGTTGAGGCGCGCACGCCATGCGCCCTCGAGAACCGATGGAAGGAGGTGCAAACCGAAGTGAACCGCTTCGTTGGATACTTCTCGACGGCTAACGCCGTGCCCAAATCGGGTTACGAAGAAGACGACTACATCAAGGACGCCCTCGCGCTGTACAAGGAAGACCCGAAGGGCACTCGCGGCTTCCAGCTTCTCGAGATCTAGCGCTACCTGCGTGACAAGGTGGCCCAAGTTCCGCGACTTTGTTCTGAAGACGCCTCGACCAGGTGCGCTTAATTCGCAGAAGCGGGTTTCGATCGACGTCGAGCCCGAGGTCCTCCTCAAGCGTGCACGCGCTGCCTCTAACGAAAGTAGCTCTGAGCGACCACAAGGGGCGAAGGCGGCCAAGCTCGACGCGAAGCAAAACGAGTTCAAGCGGCAGCAGTTCGCGGCAGTGAAGCAGCGCAACGCTTTGTTAGAGCGTCAAAACGATCTTACGGCTAATCTCATTGAAGCACAGATCAAGATAGCCGAAGACAACGAAGTTGCTACAGCGTTTGCGGATGCGCCACCTGATAAGCGCGAAGTATACCTCGCCTTGAAGCGTCGTGTTCTGATGGCGAACTTGAGAAAGCTAGCTAGTGCAGCGGGTGTTGTCGACGAAGATGCCGTCGTTTAAATTGAATGCAGGTGCATAGTATTCACTGCCTTATTCATTCTTTTAGCTCTAGAGGCGTCCATACATGTTCCAGTTGTGCTGGACAAGGTCGCTTTGCAGTTGAAAGTACTGGGCGGAGTCTTGCGTTGCATGCATGCGTTTAATGACAGGTGCAAGGCTACTGCGTCGTGCTGCTTCTTCACGTAGCTCTTGCTGGCGCCGCTGTGCAGCCTCGCTCAATGCGGCCTTGCTGTCGTGAGTCGCGCTTGGAGCCCCGCGTAGAGCCGCTTCGACTGGCCCTCGAGGCTCAGCATCGGGTTGGTCTTGGTCTGCTTCTTGTTCTGCTTCTTTTTCTTTATCGTCGTCTGGTTCTTCGTCTTCCTCCTCGAACTCCAGGTTCTCAGGCGACACACCACGGCTCCGTTGGTCTTCCACAATTATGTTGTGCAAGATGATGCATGTCGTCAACCATCGTCAGCTTCTCGATTGACCAGTAGCGCCCGGGATTGGCAACAATCGCGAAGCGAGCCCGCAGCACACCGAACGCGCGCTCGACATCCTTCCTTGCGGATTCTTGGAGTTTGGCGTAGTGGATGCGCGCCGGTGTGGTGGGGTCAGGAATCGATTTGGCAAAGATCGGCCAGTTGGGATAGATGCCATCGGCCAACCAGTACGGCATCGTGTACCTACAACCACAGAGTAGTCAGTTGATGGAGTTGCCCGTACTAAGTCGTACTGATGATTATTGATCGAGTACGGTACGCGCGGTATGGCGCCTTCGAGAACCAATGCAAGCAGCGGTGAGCGCTGGAAGACATTGATATCGTTCAAAGCACCTGGCATACCAAAGAAAGCGTGCCAGAACCACAGGTCCTTGGAGACTGCCGCCTCCAGGACAACGGTCGTACCTTTCTGCCCTCGAAAGGAGCCCTGCCAGGCTACCGGGCAGTTTTTCCACTTCCAGTTGTAGCAATCGATCGATCCGATGCAGCCCGGGAAGCCTCGGGCTGCATTCTCCACCTGCACACGCTCGACGTCGGCGGCATTCACGGCTCGGAGATACACAGGCCCGTACACGCTGATGACGCCGTTGCAAAAACGCGTGAGAGCCATGCTTGCCGTGGAGTTGCCGAGCCGAAGGTACTCGTCGACCGAGTCGAATGAGCCGGAGCCGGCGAGGATCCGCATCGCAGCAGTTGACTTCTGGTACGGCGAGAGGCCCGGGACCTTGAGCGCATCGAACTGCTGGGTGAAATACTTGTCGTGGTTGGCAAGACCCGCGACGATCTGGAGGAAGAGCTCGTGGCGCATACGAAAGCGCCGACGGAACAACGCAAGCGGGTACGTAGGCGCCTCCGCGAAGTAGTCATTGAAGAGCTGCTGCGCCCCGTTCGCTAAGTCTCGGTGGACGTTGCGTGATCGCCATGGAACAGAGCCGCCATGTCGAAGTGGAGGCGTGTCGACATCATCATCGTCATCCGAGCCTTCCAGCAGCGCGAGATCGTCGCAGTCGTCACAGAAGAGCACCAGCCTCTGGGCATGGGCACCAAGCACGTCCATCGTTGAAGCTGCTTCCGCCTTTAGCTTTTAACTGGCGGTGCGCAAAATTTCGCTCGTCCAGCTGTTTAAAGCAAAACAGCCTGAAAAACCGTCTGTTTTGACCGTTTGGCTTAGCTTTAGCTGCGCCGCGTTGAAGATGCTCTTACAGCCTTCTTCCAGCCTATCATATCACATGAAAACATTACTCGAAACAATTGGCAAGTATTCATGCTTGTGGTGAGGACGACATGGAACACATTAAGCTGCGTGGTAGAGAGAGACAACTATTCTGCTACATAACCGATTGGTCACCAAAAATTTCGCGTTGCAAACCAGTCCTTGTGAGGATACCATGAACGATATGATAGTGTGCCAAAATAGCGGCAATTGTGTAGAGCAAACTTATTTCATGAAGCATCGCCTCGGCTCCAATACGTTTGTGTACACACGCCAAGGGACGAACCATTACAAACGCAACAGCAAACCACAGTCCAAACCGAAGCATCAAAGGGTTGGCCGCCAACGGCTCTCTGTGGACCAGCACTTGCAAATACTAAAGCTTCTCGAAGACAAGTCATACATTCATCAAGCACTGGCTGATCGTTTTCACGTCTTTCGTCAAGCCATCGGTGGCATTCTCAAACGAAAAGCCCTCATCTTGGCCGAGGTCACAGCGCAAGATGCACTCAGAATCCAGACCGAGCTTACAAGGCGGACAATAGCCGCCAATTACCCGACGGCCGGCATCGACATGCTCCTCTGCGCATGGATTCAACGCGTCCTCGACAATAGTGCGCCGATCTTCATCACCAGGGCCATCTTGACTGCAAACGCTGTCGGCTTTGCCGCCGATATTGGAAAACAATGGTTCCGGACGTCGAATAAATAGGTAACAAACTTTCAGGCACGTTTCAGCCTTCAACAAATCCTACAGTGCCGGACGAAATTTAACGGCCGTAGTACACTTACCCTTGTGTCAGGCTCACGCGGCCTTGAGCTCGCCGCCCGTTGGAATTATAAATTTTGGAGGTAGAAAGCACAATATTTGTCAAACAGTAAGGCATGCATCATTTGGAGAGATAGTGGATGAAATAAATTTAAACGTCGCCGCAACATTTTTACACTGCCCATCTTGACCACTTCGTCCCAGTTCTCCTATAGCTGCCTTTTGAGGGCCTGTTTTAGCAACGAGTTGTTATGCTGCCTGCCACTGAGCCTTTATCTTCTCAGCATATCCTGGTGCATCGATTGTTAAAGGCTATTACAATTGACAATGAAACATATGATTCAGGTGTCAACAAGCAGCCAATGAGAATATAGTACCACAGCCGTAAAATTTTGTCCGACACTGTACGCTGCGGGAGTGGTGACTTGGTGGATCTTTGCGGCGAAATGATCCCCCAGTTCAATCCTGTCAAAGAACTCATAGCCCACGCCCCCTACAACCGCCTGTGGAACATTAACGAATCGGCACTGTACGATCAACAGACAAGCTCTCGGTTGTACACTACGGCTGGCCGAACGCACACTTCTGGCAGCAAATCGAAAGAACGAGTAACTGCCACGCATGGAGCGTCTGCAACTGGGGAACGATTCCCATTGCAGGTGTTCTGATAGACTTCCTTGTCACCATAAACCGACCTCAATAATGTTGAAAATGTATGACTAGGTCCGTAGCATTTCAAAGCGACGAGGAGTTGGCAGAAGGCGCTTCTATCCTTTTTTAATTGGCAAAAGGCGCTCCTCGGCTGACCGTATAGAATTCTTTTGGCAGGGCACGCTCCTCATCCAATATACAGTAGCCCCGGGCAGAAGTTCGCTAGGTGAAAATAGGTAATTTTACTCTCTTGTCTCATGTTTTTCAAGCCAAATTATTATCGATGTTCAATGCATATTTTTATTTGCATTTTTATTGCTCAAAAAGCTCGGCGTCGATGATCGCGTAAGTGCTGCCACTCTCATTGACAAGTATATCACAAGCAGTTGCGTCGATGCAGCCGACAAACGCAGCTACTAGAGCCGATGTCGGACCATATGCATCTGTAATACCATGATTACTATTGTACGCAACACCAATGTCCGCCTTCTTGAAGGCGTTAATAATCGTCAGTGGTGTGATTGTCTCCCAGGCCCTGGCCGAAAGAATCGCTGCGTCCATGAGATGTGGCGGTCGGCCGTGCGAGACGCCGAACATACCATTGCGCCGCGTCGCAACCTCAAGGGCGAGCACTTGCTTGTACGATGCGTCGGACTCAACGTACTTGATAACCTCCGTCATAAGTAGGTACTTTTAGCGTTTCTTGAACGCCACGATGACGCCATGCTCACACGGCTGTCGCCAGCTCGTACAATTTGGCGTAGAAATCGCACTTGTACGTTAGGCAGATCCATCTCCGTGAAATGCCCTGGGGCATTGTCGAGTACGAACAACACCTTCTTGTTCGTGAACTTACCGACGTGCGGTACGAACACGTCCTCAAGCCAAGAGGCAAAAACGGCGCCATCCATCCAGGCTTTCGCCTGCTGGAAGTATGGAACTGGCCATTCTGTTTCCCCGGCGCAGACAGGATTCGTGACCTTGCCAATAAGGGCAACAGGGATCTTGATACGCCCTGTGGCGTTGGCGCAAATGATAGCGGTGACTCGTTCATTCGAAACTTTGTTGCCGCGCACCTCGTTGGGGCTAATGAGTGTGCAGCGCGGGAGTACGCGGTAAAACAAACCAGTCTCGTCAACATTGAAGACGAGATCAGGGCTAAAGCTTTTTGACCAATTCGGAAAGCTCAGCAAGCGCGCAAAGTAGACCGGGGTCGGTTTTGTTAACGTCACCTCCCTCTCCGTGTAAAAGGGTGCGTCCAATCGAATGCCGGCGGCGAAAGTCGCGAAGCCGGCCCCATGTTGCGCTCCACGCTTCTTCAGAAATGCCAAAGTCACGAGCGATCTGATCGGCCTTGACTAGTGCCATGGAAGGCGACACCGTGACACGGAGGGCCCTAATGCGATGTATCCAAGAGACGAGAGCAATTTCAACGTGCAGATGCTTTGGGCGGTGGTATACGTAGGTCGTGCTGAGGTACGAAGCTGACTTGCCGTAGGTACGGGCGACGATGCATGCGCGCTGCTTCCATTGCGAACGGATCGCTGTTGGGGTCACGTTGTACTCAACAGCATTTTTTGCGTTTGAGCGGCTGTCGGGGCGCTCGAGCTCGCGTATGATATCAAGACTTTCCTGCTCAGAGAGGCGCTGAGGCTTGGGATGAGGCGTCCGGTGAACCGTGACCATGCGTTCAGGAAGAAGTGTGGGGAAGAGAGTGTATACGTGTATTTTGGCGCCGTGTTTTGGCGCCAATTTAATTGAATGTCGGCCATTGGAAATGAAGCGGATTTTTTACACAATGTGCAATATTTTTTTTGCCCGCGACAAGCGCCATGTGCGATTTTCCTTCAACAGGCACCCGAACTTTTGCCCGAGGCTACTGTATATGGGCATCGGACGATATTTGGAAAAAACTGTCTCATTCAGTGTCCACTTTTCTGAATACGCCACACACCGTTCTTTATGATCACAGACATTTTTCGTGGCAATGTTGATATGAGAGGCGCCATGCAGAGGTGCTTGAGCCGTTGCACAATGGTCAATAATACCTTAAAACAGAATTATTTGTACCCTGTGTTGTGCCCGCGCTGTCCCCTCACTTTTGAATCCAACCCCGCCGTGCACCCTCTACGAAAATGTGTTGGTGCTATCTATGGCAATTGTGGCATTCCTGTGTCAGTAGTTCTAATCCTTATATAATGGAGCTATATGACCATGTACATAAGTTCAGGCATCGTGGCAGCGGTGGCAACAGCACATGCAGCAACGGTATTGGTGTCGCGGCAACTCTAGCAACGTGTCGTGGCGGCGGGGACACCACTACCAACGGTGTTGGAGTCGTGGCAACGGTGGCGACGGCACCTGTAGCATCGGTGTTGGTCACCCAGCCGCAAGCTGCGATGGACGCATTGAGACACAGGTGGCAGTGCGAGCACAAGAGCTCGTGCCTAAATCATCAGCGTGAAAGGAAGTGTGCACGGTGCGCGAAACGTCGTCCAAGACAGCACATGTGACGTACCCGGCTGCCTGCGCGTTGTCTTCGAGGATACGGAGGATGTCGCTGACGATCTTGCCAGGCGCAAGAATCACCTTGTCGTACAACATCATGAGTTTTGGGTAGATTTGGACTTACGGCGGGACTCCCGTCATAAGCATCGTCGCATCATTAAGAGAAGCCAGAAGCGGTGCGAGGATCGAACGCATCATTGAGTCGGTATAGAGTACGGACGGGTACAGCGCATGCGTCGGAAGCAGTTGACACGAGGTAGGCGTAGTGATAAGCAAGGTTCTTCAGCACAAGACGTGCAATTCCGATGGTGCTCGGGGCCTTCGCGAGGTCGGGAAAGACACGAGTGACTGGCATCATAATCGCCGGGTTGTTGATGTCGACAAAGTAGGGAGGCGCAACGGCAAAGTTGGCGCTGTTGATGTGTAGATCCGCCACAATGCGCCCATGAAGTGATCGTCGGCCTGATCGTATTTGAAATAACGTTCTATGACGTGGCAGAGCAACTTGCCACGTCGCAAGCACACGGCGACGACGGATGGCCCGCGCGTAGACCCGGAGCAGGTGTATGCCGTGACGACTTTGCGGATCGAGTGAGTCCCGTAGGTCTTCTTCTCCTGTCGGTACTGTGCTGGACGCTCTTGAGGTCAATAATTTCGTCAAGTTCTTCCAGAAGGTACCTAAAAGTAACGTTTTGTAAGTAAACCATGTTACTGTAGTGACGCAAACCTTTTAGTTTGATCCCGGAAAACATGTCTCGACAGCTAGTCGGGTGTGTACGCAAAATAAAGCGCGAGTGCAATGATAAAGTAAAGCGCTGGCTTAAACGGGTTGCAGTAGCAGTGCTTTGGGTCCTTACTCTGATTCCTGTGTAGTGGCACCACGCAGTCGTCGAATAGGATGCGTTTTGTCTTCTTGGCGCGTTTTGCTCTAGTAGAAAGTGTTCCACACGCACCGTCTTCGTCGATCTGATCGGCACATAAGGCATCTGGTCATTGTCGGGAAGCGGTGCTTGAAGCCGCCATCTGGGATAGCAAGACTCTCCTCGCCCAGCCGCTCGTACTCGACGAAGGGAAGCACACGCTTAGCGCTTGGTGCCTTGCTTGAGAACTGTCTTCGCTACGCCAGCGTGCGCTGAATGCCTACACACACTGCGTGGTCGCTTCTAGTTCAGTACAATAAAATGGTAAATTACCGGCATAAACCTCCTTCATGTAGTCGCCGTAGCCGGCATGCAATGGCGCCTTCCAATCTTTATGGAGACTCACGAGTGCGCTGCGATGGCCACTAAGCGTTGACGCCGTGACGTTTTTCTCGCGCACAAATACTCGAGGAACTAAAGAAAGTCCTCGTAATCGAACATGCGGATGTCGTTAGTCCAGCCGCCCTTCACCTCCTTAAATGAGCACGACGCAGGAAACTAGGTTCGTCGTACACCTCGCGCACCCACTTCTTGATCTGGTTGAGGTTGCTCTCGTACGTCTTCCGCGACGACGTCGCGAAGCGCATGTATCGAGCTTTGTCGATTGTAAACTTGGTGAGGTTGATCAGGTCCGCACTGTCAAGTCTCGCTGTCATGGCTCGTCCGCTGGTATCTTAGCACTTATTCGTCAAAAAGGCACATTTTCTTCAATTTATTTAGCGTCGGATTGGTCGCCATTTTTCACCAGCCTATACGCGACATGGTATAACAGTGGGACTCAGCTTGGTCATATAATTGCATGTAGATAGAATACGGAGACGTGATTGGATGAAAATGCAACCTTTTGTTACCTAAATCTACATACAAAAGGTGCTTCTTCCCGCATTAAATTTCTTGAAGGATGGAGCCCAGCTTGCAGGTAGAAAGTAGGAGGCACCACGGCGTGGCGCGAGCCGCCGAGCCGTGGCTCGAGCCGAAAAACAACTGGCTCAGGCTTCGTTTTTCGAGCCGGCTTCAACCCGGCTTGAAGCCGAGCCGAGCCGAGACAAGCCAGTTAAGCCGATGAAGCCGCGGCTTCCAGTCATTGCAATTGTCGATATTCTGCATGATGAGCATGCTCTAACGCACAAATAATCATTTTAAAACACATATTACAATGGCACCCTACGATGAAGAGGAAAATGTCATCATTGATCTGCACACATCGCGCTCTGACTCCACTCCAGCACCACTGCGGTCATGGCCCATGACTGCAGTGCATCGTCCGACTCTAGTAATGGTGGGTTCGTGCAGCTCATACAGCAGCCGCAGTCATCACCACCACGCAAAAAGTACAAATCGGTGTCCGTGGCAAAGTCATGGACGTACGCCCACTTTTTGATCTCGTCAATGGTCGTCGCGTTTGCAAACAGTGCTCGGCGTCGTATGCTTCCAACACAGGCACGGGCACGCTTGCAAAACACCTCCTCAAGTATGGCGTAACAAAAGACAATGCCCCTCCAAGACACCCTTGCAGCTTACGATGCACGAAGCCACGTCGCACATAGCGGACCGCAAGCTTCACTCGCTTGTTTCGACATACATTGTACAAGCTGCCCTCTCCCACAAGCACGTTGAGTCAACGGCTTTCAAGGCATTTATGTCTGAGCTCGTGCCGGGTTGCAAGCCGCCGTCAGCCTCCACTGTGAAACGTCGCTTGCTTGCAATGTACATTGTTTTAAAGTGTCGTGTGACCGAATACCTCATCTCGCTTCCGGCCGCGCTCTCCGTCACGATCGACGGGTAGTCTAATCAGTTGTGTCGTGGCTTTTTTACGTGTACACTGCATTGGACCGACATACACATCGGGCGTTTAACCAACTGTACGCTGTATTTTTTCTACGTTACGCCTGGCGATGGTGTCGGGCAACGATGCGGGCACTACCTCACGGCGCTCTTCACTACTTTTGGCATTTCTTCTTCAATATTGGCTATCGTCACAGACAGCGGCAGCAACGGCGTCGCTGCCGCTCAAATAATTTTTGGTTTCTCGGCCCCCGCTGCAGCATTGAATACAGAGGCGATCAATACAGTACACTTGCGCTGTTACGCGCATACGCTCCAGCTGTCCGTGCGCTGCATGACCGATGCCATCCAACCTGCGCTCTCAGCACTTCGATCCATTATCGCACTCATCCGCAGTGGCAAGCAACGACGCAGTATGTTTACGTCAATTGCCGCCGGCCTTACAACAAGTGCCACAGCCCCGCCGTGTCTAGACACGCCGACACTTTGGAACTCGACTCACGACATGATAAAACAGAGCGTGAACCTCAAGGCTGCCGTTATCGCTGTGCAGCGCATGGAACCCGTGTACAGCGAGTACGTGCAGGCCGAGAACGACTGGGCGCTTTTTGAACAAATTGAAAAGTTTCTGCGGGTTCCTGCAAAGATTTGTACGCGCGTTGGTGCCTCGGATGAATGTAGCATCTCAATTGTCGACGGCGCCAACCTGAATATGATCAGCACCGCAACACGTACGCTGCCCACAGTGACGCGACGATCGCCAGAGCAAGCACAGAAATGCTTGCCAACTTGGTTGCCCACCAGCATCACTTGTCCAACAATGTCGCTATCATTGCCAGGTTTCTTGATCCGCGGGTTGTTCGCTTTGCTGCCGGCGCGGACTTTCTTGCCGACCGCTCAATTGTTGAAGAAGCAATGCGGCTGCCGCGCTACGCGTCTGCTGAACAAATAATCATCGACACCACGGACGATGATGAGTCTAACAGCGAAGATGACGGTATCGACCTTTTCGGTCAAGGTGTGACGGGTAGTGCTGTCGACAACGAGCTTACGCGTTATGCTCTTCTCCCTCAGCTTGGCGAGAATGAAGACATTATCAAGTGGTGGTCACCGAAACGCACAAGACTAAGTACTCCATCATGGACAAGTTGGTGACAGACTACCTTGCAATTCCTGCCACATCCGTGCCATCGGAAAGAGCAAACTCAGTGGCGAAGCGCGTTTTCGCAGGTCGCGGAACTTTGAGTGACAACATGTTTAAGGTTGAGACCTGCTGTGGATCATGGCTGCGCCTTGCTGTTGATGTCGGCCTTAAACTCCCAACTAACTACCTCTCAGAGTTAGACAACCACAAGAGCCTGGTGGACATGGAGGAAATGACCAAGGACGACTCTGTCGTCCAGTTTTATCTCGACGTGTAGATTTGCATATTGCAGCATTAATATTTATTTTTGTGGCAAATGTTATTTGATATTGGTTGATTTCGCGAGGACCTACTTGCTTCACGTACGCCTGTAGCTTGCATCATAGTTAGCCGCGGCTCGACCCGAGCCGTTGGAGCTGTCGGCTCAGGCTTGAAATTTAATGTCAGCTCGAAGCCAAGCCGAGCCGAGCCGTGACGCCCCCTACATACGTAGTAGAAAGAACGAGGTGCGGTCGTATACAAATTATGGCTAATTTCAACGGTATGAGCAGTGAATAGAAGCTACGGGCACTATATCTTTGCACCAGTAAGGGGCATAAGTTCGTCTACCTTATCCAACGACACCCCACTTTCCACCAATGCGATGCCTACCTGCAAAGGGACGTTGATGGACGCGCGCGTCGCGAGCAGCTGATGGACGATATCATGGTAGGTTAATAAATCACGCCATCTACCTCTACACCTACGATTTGTATAATGCAAGCAGCTTTACCGGGATGCTGTGGGGCTTCAATATTTCTGGGGCGCAATTCTACCTACAAAGTACGCCATTGGCCAAAATTGATATATCTACACCCAAATCTACAGCCAAGTTGAGTCCCACTAATGTTGCATACAAATAACATATAAGCAACGAGCTCGACAAAAATATGAGGCAAATTAAAATTGTGTAATGGAATATTTCGGGCTCCAGCCCGCAAAAATTGGTGACCCAGTGCTTTAAACATGGTGTTGCCAGACTAAAGCAGACTAATGTTATCTGGTGGCACCACTGTATGGGATCTGGGACTGGGTCCTGATCTAATATACAAAATCGAAGTCAAGTGGACTAGGCAGACCCGGTCTAACGTAGCCGCTTTCTGTGACTGCGCGAGATGACTGGCCAGCTAACCTACATCGAAGCAAGCAGAGCAGTCGATCATGACAATGAATTTGCGCAACGATGCAATGTCCTGGACTGATTGTCTCACATATGTATTTGTCATTTTGAAAAATTGAAAGTCCATTTGAGTTGCATTGAAGTTTATGAAGGTCGCGACATTCACAAGTACTACCTCCGATCCCGAAGCCATGGTATGTTTCTCGTGCATCATCATCCAGAAGTCATGGTATACCCTCGTTTACAAGCCATCCAATCGTATGATGACAACGCGAGCGCTAAAACTTCATTTGCTGCTATACAAGATATCTAGACTAGGCGCTATTGGTGACGCGGTCGCACTTGGGAGAGCCAACTTACAGCAGTGCCGAGACGGCAAAAAGAGGCAAAAATATCGAATATGGGCCTTGTTTTCCTACGGGTTTTATAGATGTTGCCACCATCAGACGCCATAATGAACTCAAGGATGTGCTGCAGCATATGAAAAGTGTTGTCAAGGACTAACTCGTCAATGCCCTCGAAGCTTGTGAGTACACTCGAAATAAGCTCGTCCACAGACGTGCACTCCTGCTGGTAGTGAAGTCCCTCAGTTGCCCGGAAGCAGCACAGGTCCAGGATATTCATGTCCGGGCTGTTGGGCGGCTGGAAGCGTACTTACATGTCCCAGCCGCCCTCCGAGAGCACCGCGACAACGGCCGGAATGTTAGCGACGCGATGCGGCGTCGCATTATCGTGCTGCAGCACGATCTTCAATAGCCCATTGGGGCACATGTTGCGAATTGTAGGGATGACGCGCTGTACCAACCTGTCGGCGTAGACTTCCTGATTAACGTACTTTAGTTTGATGAGGGTGATGTCCGGCGGCCGGTACCGCGAGATCGCAGCGCGTACGCTCAACGATACTGAACTTGGTGCCTCAAGATAGCACGTGCGCGTCCGTCAAAGCCGTTGCGCGGGCAAGCAACGGCACACAAGGCCATCACACGAATATATGGTTCTTGTGGCGCACGCAACGGTACGGCGTTTGCTCGTTTGGGAGTAAATATGCCTTCTTGTTCTTTTCACGTAAGTCGAATCCCTTTTTGTACAGATAGACGAAGTCGTGCACAGCGCAAAAGATGCCATCAATACCGACAAACGAGCGAGCAAAGGCAAGTTGAGCATATCGATTGGCGTCTGTAAGTAGCGGTCGAACGCAGCTTGCAAGGCCTTTGATACTACCGGAGCGCTTGACACGATGGAGCGTACCGAAGCTAACGCCCGAGCGATGTACGGAGGCTGCGGCGTTGAGAATGAGGTAGCTGCGCAATCGCTGCCATGACTTGTGCCGACGTGCGTCACCCGATAGCAGGGGCGCAAAGTTGGGCGTTCTGCCGTCGCGAACTGCAGCACTGCCCGCCTCCCAGACGCGATAGACTACACGGATGTTGACATGGTACTCCAAGGCCTTGGCCTTGAGAATACCCCGCCCCAGGGTGCCGCTGTTTGAGATGGTGATGAGCTGGTAGAAGTGTGACAACTTTCCTCATATGGCGCACTGGGCCATGACAAAGTTGAGATCGATGTTAGTAGTTCGAGTTCGTTTAGAAAGTGACCACTCTGGTCTTTAGCCTGGAATGCTTAACACGATTCGTTGTCGCTTGTCGCTGTCAGTCGTCCGTTGGAAGGACATGTCGTCAAACGTAAAGGTACTCGTGCAAATTGTGGTAGTTCTGAACGAATTTGGCCTATCGAAATTGCGATTGGTAGTGATTGATTAATCATTGGCAATAATGCAAGTTAAATACCGCCGCATCGCCAAGTCGACGCGCACATGGCTTCTTTTGACTCAGGTCCTGTCTTTGATGGGTAACTCTGTATTTTGAAGGTCCACACTGCTGCTTCACTGCGAATTACATGCCAGGACACTTCGCTCTCCCTCAGCAGGATGGGGTCAGGCGCAAAGCTGTTCTCCTAGCAGTGCTAGACAGTAGCTATCGAATGAAACTTCTCGCGTTCAATTTAAATGAAAATGAGTTCAGAGGGAGCTGTTTTGAGAAACATACCCTAACTTCTGAATCGCAGATAGTACAGCACTATGAAAATATATTACGATGCAACTCGGTCATGTGCTTTGAGATACAATCCAATGTGCGAACGCCTTGGAGGCAATACCAGCTGCTCCAGGGGCTTATCGAATGGACTTGAGGTGAACCTTGTACGTAATTTCACGGGTCGGATCCTCGCCGCTCGTGAGCACCTTGTTCATGAACCAATCCTCGCTATTTGCCATGGACACGAACTTGTCCCCCGAGACGTGGTAGCGCCAAAAGAAGTAAAATGCTGACGCCGCATGAGGAGTTCGAGGCCAGCCGAGCTGCCGACTTCGCTCATATACAAGTGCTATTTTGTTCACCTTTTAATTCGTGTATGGTCTCTTAGCGTTCGTTGTTGAAGCCGTACGAGTTTGCAACACCCGACTCGTGGATCCAGCGTTCGAGAAAGACTCAAAACCGTCTACTTGACCAACAAGGCCCTGGCCTGTAAGACTTTGAGTTTTGGTGAGAATTTCAGCTAATGAGCTGTCATTGGGCTGTAACGGCGCCGCTCATCATCAGCGCATCTTGAATCGGGCGTTAAGCATGTGCCGACACGCGTGAGAGCGCTACTCCCGAGCAAACTGTGGGTTTACTACGACAGACACTACCTCAGCTACATTTTTTAATTTGTTGTAGTGGGCACTCGGAGGACCCAAGAGACATCACATGATTGCAGGATAAACGCTGGCGCAGTCGACCGCATGCACCATCTGTAAAGACTAAACTTGGTGCAGACGATTGCGCTCGCGTTATATACTTTTAGCTTTGAGTATCTACATGCCAAATACAATCATTACTAGGATTAAGATAGGTTCTAGGCGAGAAACTACGCTCCGCTCATCATCACGGTGATGCTTCAGGTGTTGGATGCCCAACGTCGTTGCATCGGATACCAGCGTGGTTGTGCACTCTAAAACCAACCACAAGCGAGAAATATAGTATACTAGCTACTATGCATGGAGTAGTACGCCCAATTACATGTGAAGTTGTGGCATAAGACTCCCTTATCGTGGTGAGGTAGATCAGCACGGTCAGCGGGCATGCCAAGCTCCTGGAATATTCTATTAGGTGTGTTGTACCAAAGTTTCCCAGCAGGTATATTTTATAATCCGATATAAAAGCAGTATAATAAAATAAAATGTTAAAATTAATACCAGCCACAGAACCAACCAGTCATAAGTCGTTAGCGACTTTTTAATTTTCGCTATCTCAACCAAACCATTGCCGCGCCCCCGAAATCAGACAGCATGAACAACTGTCGCCTTTGCTGTCTCTACAGCCGCGACGGAGCATTCGGGCTGCAAGGGAAGCTCACCGTTTGTCCTGCGCTGTACCCCCTTCCTGTTATGGGAATCTTGTACGTGTTGTCGCCCTTGCAAAGTATTATCTGCTCCATACAACTCGTCAACGTATAAAACACGTTTTTGAGGGACTCTTTCGGTAGCAATAAAAGACGCTTCTACAGCTACAACTAATTCCTGAATAGTGGTGGCCGGACTCGCTGCTGCATTGCCTGGACTGACGCAAAGTAACCCAAGTCCAAGACGTTAAGGTCGGGGGACTGCGCGGGCTGGAAGGCGGCCGTGATCGTGATGCCGGCGCCGCTCCAGATGACACCGGGCTTCACATGGGGGCGACGCGTTGTCCTGCTGCAGGACGACGTTCTTCTCGGCGCGCGGCCACCGCGCCACGATGGCCGGGATGACCATATCAGCGAGCATCTTCTCGTACTCGATCTTTTTGACGCCTAACGCCTCGGGTACAAGCGTTCCCATAGGCCGGTTTTTAGAATTCTCATTGCCGGCGTCCACTTAAGGAAGGGCCAGATGCCCAATCGCCCATCGAAGTAGGCCTTGCGGTGCGTGTCGAAGCGAGGTTTGGCGACCGCTGCGAGGAACATAACCTTAGTTATTAGCGCTTGTTCCGAGTGCGACGGACTGGCACCTCTCGTCAGGAACGAGCACGTAGCGGCGGCGGTCGCGGGCGACCCACAACCACTTTTCGTCGAGGTGCACGACATCGAGCAGGCTCTTGAAGACGTAAGTCGGCGAGGAAGAATTCACAGGGGAAGACAGAGTCCGTATTGCTGTTTAAGGCAAAACTGAACTCTTTCCTCTCGGTTCTTAGCCGAGACGACGGGCTTGAGGCGCGTAAACTTGCTCTTGAGGACGCCGCTCTTGCTGTAGCGCCAAGTGGAGGTAGCGGGGAGGCCCGAAGCGAAACCGGGAAGTGGCACGCTTCTCCGGGGTCACGGCGCGCACGAGGCGTTCAATGCCTTATGAGCTACGTGGCTTGGCGCCGCAGCGACAGCGGTTGCGGCTGGTAAGCAGACTCACGAGGTTGGGGCTGTCGGCGTCGCACCCGTAGTGCTTCCAGAGCTTCGAGACGGTGGGGCGAGACACGCCGATGTGACGAGCGACGGTCATAAAGGTGCCGTGTGGGGGCAAGGTGCCAGGGGTCGCCACGGCAGGCACAGCTATCAAGACCTTCAGCTTCTCCTGGAGCGTGAGATCTGCGTGGCCCATGTTCTGATTGAATGTGCGGGATTTACTACGTGGGCCAATTCTATTTTTTGCAGGATATCCACCAGTTTTCGCCTGTTAAATTTTATTTTAGCGGGGGGCGTTCAATTCAAAAACCAAATACGGTAAAAATGACTGGCTCGCCAGCGCGGCACATTTTTTGGTCGTCCAAACAACAGCCCAGTGCGTCATCAATTTGCCTGCAATGACCCGCATTCGACAGCTGAAATCCGACGCTTTCGATTGGCGTATCTACCATTACAATTGATCAAGATCTCGATTTTTAGTGGGCGATCGAAGTCAAACCATTCCACTAATGTGGAATGGAGTAGTACTATCTTCAAAAAAATCGATTTTTTCTTGCCTACAAAACACCGAATGTTACGCGCTAATATTCAATTGTGGATGGTATTCATTATGCAAATCCTGGTATCCAGTGTTCGGTTCAGTTGCACTCACAAATATTCGATGGGTTCAGCACCGACGCACGTGACAGTACGGGCCTCAGGTCGGGCGGATAAGAAGTCGCACCATCCGGAATCGAATCGGTACGTCCTGCTCATTCGTTGCACACGTCCACACTTCCTGCAGGTGCCTCCAGCGCCGCTACGAAGCCGTACATGGTGGATGCGCTCCTAGCCGATGCTGCGAAGGTTGACGCCGCGCCGTTGGCCGACCTCGTGCTTATGGGCTCCGGCACTCTCATTGACACCGCCGTGGTCTTGGCTCCCGTAGTGCTCTTGGACTCTGCAGCCCGCTTGGACCCCGCCGCGCGCTTGGCCTTCGTCGCGCTCTTGGTTGCTGTTCACTTTGCCAACGCGGCCGCCTTCCTTGCTGCAACTTTCTCGGCATTGATCTGGCGCATCAAGGGAACACGGACGATCTGCCCACTAAATTTGGTGCGGCGCTTGGTCGGCTCGTGTGGTATTGTTAAGACAGTACATCGTACTTAGTCTTGAGCAACAAGCCAGTCTTTGATCTCGTACTCGGTAGGGAGACCACTTCAGGTATACTTCGAAAGCGAAGCATGCATCTGCTCGTGGCACAAGGGCCAGCCAGATTCCGGCTTGCCGAAAACCAGATACAAGATTCTTGGGCAAAATGTGCGTCCGCCATACCTTTGCCGTTATTTCCAGCCGCATGCTTGGATATAGTCGTTGCGTCGTCTACGAGGCGTTATATAGGTGCTGTATGTGGATTGCCCCGGCCAAGCCAAGTGGCAATCTTGACTGTCGACTGTAACATCGGGCAAATTCCATAACATTCCCATTTTTACCTGCACTTTGGCAAGATGTTGCCCTTTCCGAATTCAACCAATCTCAGTGCAGCAGTATATGACCCTGTCAAAAAGATGAAACCTACGTGGGTCTAACACCCAGGAGCACCATAATACCGTCGAAATGCCATCTTAACCACACATCCTCTTATTTATTTCATACGTAGGTATAACAGGATAACTATATCTGTTCGAATTATGTACGACCAATCCGTATTTGTTCTAGTAATTAACCCAGCGACTTCGACGTCGGTAGAAACCCGTGTCATCAATGCGACGTTGCCGTCGAGGCCTGTGGACTCAACGATCTCGCGAATAAAATGAAGCCGTACAATCTTTGACGTCATCGAGCTGCTGTTAGCGATGCTGATGGCGGGTTTGCCGCCGCGAAATTTCACTGTTGTTTGACGGTGTGTCATCAAAAGCTGCGGCCGAGAAGCAGTAAACTATATTATCGATGGCAAGTGACGAACGCTCGGGGCCGGACGCGCATCAAAAGTCACGGTCTTTAAACTCCATCAAGTCGTTCGCGTTGTCATCATAACGCGACGAGCGCCGGCTTATACACGCCGAGGATCAGAGTGTGATGCCGCTGGGCGTCGAGTGGGGTGAAGACGCGTACCGAAAGTGACACTAGCCGGCTGTGCTGACCGGTAACCGAGGCGGCAAGCCGAAGTTGCCTGCGCGGTTGTAGCGCCAAGCGAAGCCGGGGGTCACAGCCGCCGAAGTCGTTGGCGCAGGTGGCGTAGAAAAAATTGCCGATTGACTCGGGGCCGGTGCAAGTGATGGTCTATCAAAAGAACCGAACAACAAACGAGAAGAGTTTGGCGCCGGAGATTCCAGGTCAAGATCTTTGCTGCCTTGGCTTAACGTTGTTGCCGGAACATTGAGCGTGGCCATCCGCAGACCTCCGCCTTGCGTTTCCCTTGCTCATGGGATTCAGTGGTGTCGACGACAAGAGGTCTGTGTCCTCGGGCTAGCGGCGCACAAGAGCGAGGCCGAAATCCGGCTTCTGGAAGTCGAACTCTGTCTCGCTGAACTTCTCGTCGATATGGAGAAAATCCATATCCGACGCAAAATTTTCTGCATTGATGATGAACGTCAGAGAAATTGACTACGTACTATTGTGTTCCGATATTGGAGGGACATTTGGCTACCGAAAATCGAATTCTGACGAGTATCAAGTTCTGAGTCCGCTGCGAGAAAGAGGAGCGTATGCTCCTTTCAAATATACCACACTTGAGCGCTTTATTTGGCTTCTTTACGGCCCATTCATTGGCCTAAAGCTGTCATGATTGACTGAACCTTGTGTTTTGTATTTGCTTTAAATGTGTAATTTGATTTAAAAAATATCATACATTATCGCGGGTTATCGGGATGAGCCTGACATCTGGACATAAACGACATTTCGCGTGGCTGGAGCTAGAATTTTGTCCAATGAATGCTGACTACGTCAGCTCCTTAGTGTTGGAGTCGACACAGTCGGAGTCAAACGCGTCGATTGCCAACATCAAGGTAAGCTCTGCGACATCATGCCAAAGTCTCTCAATACTTCTGCCGTCCCAAATGGTGTCTGCCGAAAGAAAACGCCGGACTTTGGCTTCCTAGTACGGGGGGACATCGCTTTGCTGCTATGAACAGAAACATGATTCAAGTGTTTTCCATGAACACCTGCGACTTGATTGCGAACTTGCGTGGCCACAATGTCAAAGTTTGTAGTATTCCACACCTGCGTGGCACGGTCCACGCCAAGTTGTCTCCCCACGGTTGAACATACGCCAATTAAACCGCCCTCGCTTGAAGTAGCCTCGGCTTTTAACATAGCGCTTCCCCGGTACTAATTGCACATACAACGGTTGATTGACTTCGCTAAAGAAACCACACAAACGCCTTCGGGGCCATTCCATCAGCTATTAAAACGTCGACACGATCACGAAGACGAGGTGAATTACCATAGGACGTTGGGGGCGGCATCGTCGTCTTTGCCGGTACCATCGCCACCGTAGCAAGTGCTGTTACCTACGGAGCCGAGGCCATAAGCGTCGCTGATATTCGACTCGAAGCGGCCGTAGTCACCGTCGAAGGCGTCATAACCGAAGTAGTCACCGTAGATTGCGTCGCCATTAGAATCGCCATTGAAGTCATTGTCATGGGTGTCGCCGCCATCGGATTTGTTGCTAACGAAGTCGTCTCCAGCAGAGTCGTCGACTCTAGGGGTGTTGCCATTGGAGTCGTCCTCGACATTAGCGTTGTTGTTTCTGCAGAGTGCATCGCTGTTGAAGTCGACATCAAAGTCGCCATCGGCGTAGTCATCACTACAGGAATTGCGATTGAAGTCACCATCGGTGTTGCAACCATCAGAGTTGCCTCCATCGTAGTGATCGCCGTGGAACAGGAGGCTGGAATAGTTGTTGCTTGTGACTACGCCGATCAATTGAAATTCAGTGTGTTCATGTCGCCCCTGTACAATACACTCGTGCTGGTTTTTTCCACGTTGGATCCGAACCTCGTAAGGACAATTTTCATGAGTCTTGCACACAAGCATTCGTTCTTGGCCTCGTGCAAGGTTGTAATTCTTCAATTGCTGGACACTAGCCATGCCCAAGCATTATTTTTAGAGAAGGTCATACCGTCTAGTGTAAAGGCACTCTTACTGTCGCAAGACGCCCCTATTGCTACTCTGCACAGGCGCAGCCGTACTTATTTCAATCAAGATCAGACCTTGAGCAAGAAAACATTCTGGTGGCAACCGACGCATCTTCCGATATAGACTGTTATCTGTTACCATACTTGGTTGCCGCCATATCTTACATCGCTACCTTGGTTGCTGCCTTGTCGTGCTATTGACCTGAATCTCAAAATGTACTGGAATTCGGGTTGCTTTTGAGATTGACGACTCGGATGTCATATTTTCTTTGCTTAAACTCGCTAGCTACAAAATGGCTCGATTGGCATTCTTTTTTGGCTTTCAAGTCATCCTTTTTTACTTTTTCTGGAGTCAAAGTCATCCCGATTGACTCGAAAGTAAACCAAGCCGCTAATTCTCTTCCGCCATTGGTAACATAAGAACTTAGGGCCGGGTCGCAGTAGAATCGGAGTCGACTTTCAATTACGATAGAATAACGACAAAACGTCGTTTACTGTGACCTTGCATCGTTAATGAGTATTTCCAAGGCATACAACAATCCTACTGTCCCATTGGCCAATACTTGGATGTCGTGGGACAATTGTAAAGTACTAGTATACGGTAGGGACGGGTCGCAGCAAACATGTGTCCGTTGCGATTAACTCACCTGCATGAAGCAACGTTTTGCGGCGAAAATTTGCCGCCAACTCAACGAGCCATCAGAAGCATGGTCAATGAGAACCAATCAAATGAGTCTGGATGGCACGTGCATTCATTTTCAAAATGGGCAGGCGCAAAACGCCAAACAAACAGGAGCTCTTTGCTCTCCTTGCAGCCTACGAGGGTGCTGCCGCGAGCACGCCAGGCGGGACCAAGGCGGCACCCTCCAAGCCTGCCGAAACCCGACTCGTCTGGAGCACAGACATGATCTAGTACCTGCTCGAGCTCCGAGCCGACGACTTCGCGGCCAAGTTCGAAGGCATGACGTCGACCTCCCAACGGTCCATGTACTGGGGTCAGATCGCCCTGGCCATCAACCAGGAGCACGGCACGACGATGCAAGGCTCGTCGGCCAAATCCAAGTATCACATGTTGATGAAGGAGCACTCGGACGTCAAGCTGGCGCTCGAGCGGACGGGGAACGACACTTCAAACCCTGTCCAGTACCCTGCTTACTGGGATGATCTTGTCGGCGCGTTCGGTAACAAGACCGGCCAAGGCTACATTGAGTATGGCACCAGCAACACTCGTAATACTAATTTGTATTCAAGCACTGATATTCGAGTGTAGAAAGCTCAGATATCGACTTCGAGCTCGACTGCAGTGACTTGAGAATGGAAGCCCCAGACAGCAGTGATGCCTCGGAGCGCAAGCGGAAGGACGTGCAAGCAGAGGTTGAAGAGCAGCGTAAGAAGCGGAAGACAACCAAGATGAGCGTGGCTTCCAGCTTTATGGCTATGGGTGAATCTCTTGCTCAAGGGATTGTTGAGGCCAGTCGAATTCAAGCCGAACATGGCGCAAACCGAGATGACGGAACCTCCGCACTTGCGGCTGCCGTCGGAGATTTGAAGCGTACGGTTGCCATGAATACGGATGTCCAAGTTCAACTGCTGGCATTTTTTAAGAATAACGTGCAAAAGTAATTCTCCCTACATGCAGTACTCGCAGCGGACGCCAAAAGAGGGCATTGGTGCAGGAGTACAACAAGTTTGTTGTAGTTAAACGAAGCACAATGCACAAGAGCAGCACGGAGGGCATCTAGCTGGCCCGCTCGCCGGCGCACTCGCTAGCCAAATTCCCGTCCAGCTCTAGACGATTTTTTCGAATCATTGGCCGTCGCCGACATTTGGGCCGATTTGTATCGCTTGCCGCTTGAGTTTGATAGTAGAACTACTGGTAGATATTGATCCAAATGGTTACTACAGTTCTATCTTCGGGCGTAAGTGAGATAGATCTTCATGTTTTCACGCGAATTCACAGCCTTCTCGTGATTTCCATCGGGAGCTTGGGTTTAATCCAATTCGGACACAAAGTCATCATGGAGATCCATCCACTGCCGCACCGTGGACACCGTGGACTCCCCCAGCTCAATAAACCAGTTGTGAAGAATCATTGTCGATTCAATCACCGTGGCCATCGCCTCCGGCGTTTCTTGTACTAGTGATTTTTTTAAAATCCGAAATTTTCCCTTCCAGAAGGCAAATGCCTGTTCCACAACAATGCGAGTATTCGCTTGGATATAGTTGTAGTGCACAACAATGCGAGTTTTCGAGTGGATGTAGTTGTAGTGCACTTCATCAGAAGGCATCGCGGGCAAAATTGGAAACGGGGTCAAGACATGGGGAAGCAACTGGTACCCCGCATCCCACAGCATTAGTATCCCCGGAGGGAGCACACGCTGTCGCCCAAGGACCGAATGACGAAATAGAAATTTGTCATTTTGAGACCCCGCCCAGAATGGAATGGGAGAGAAACCGCTTCCTGTTGTCCACTGCGACCTGGACGTTGAAGGCCAGATAGCCTTTGCGGCTGTACCAGCCCTCGTGGTCCGAGAACCGCTTGAAAGCAACTAAAGTTCCATCAATGGTCATGCCAACGTTTGGAAACCCGGCAATGGCCTCGAACCCCGAGGCGATTTCACGCCACTGGGTCGGTGTCGTTGGCAGTGCGATCGCCGACGACAGGCACTTTTGTTGGAGGACTATCATGACCTGGTGTGTGTACACCACCGCTGCTGTCTTGTCCATCCCGAACACTTGCCCAGCACACGCAAACCCGTCACAGTGTGTTAAGTAGTATAGCGTGACTGCAACCCGGTCGATGATATCGAAGTCCGAGTGGTGGTGGAGGGGGCAGTGTACTTGTTCCCACTTGCATGCGATGCGCTTGACGATGCAAAAGAACGTTTAACGACTGCAGCGCAAGTAGCGCTCGAACCAGATCTTGTTATCGCCGTTCGAGCGCACGGCCGGCCATGATGAGTAGTCCTTGAGCACATAGCTTCCTTGAGGTGGAGGAGCGGCATCACATCGCCCGTCCGTGGTGATGAACGCCGCGGCGGCCATGGCGGCCACCACACACACGACGGCAGCCTTCATTGAGTACAACGGGTTCTGGGCTCTGTCTGTCAATTGTTGTCAACCTATATATCCGGACGTCCGGAAACGACACAATATAACAGAGTATGTGGCCCCTGTTTTTCAGAGTCGGTACACATTGCACCATCATATCGCACCTTCAATTACCCCTCATGCCGTTTGAAATGCATCGTGATTGCCCCAATGACGATCCAATCGTCCCCCCTCGGCGCATTTGAAAAATGGGATTTCAATAACGATGGTTCTGCTCTCTGATTGGTTCTTCGCGAGCGATACACCTGGCGTCGACACACGCGGATTCTTCCTTCTCCGTCTCCAAATTGGCCATGTGGACAACTTCGTCCTCTTCGCTGAGGCAAGCAAGCGTAAGGCCTACTACGGCGGGGTCGGCCCCCGGTTGCTCCTGCAGGTGCCCTTGACGAGCAAGCTTGTCCTTGCCCACGCGGGGCACCTTGAAATCGTTGCCGCCGTAGCTGTCGAGGGTCTCTATGATAACGATCTGCAGCATCCGAAAGTTGTTTCGGAGTGTGTGGCACGTCCGGCCAGGCCACCATGGCATTATTGATAATATCATCGACCGTCGACGCGGACATCTTGACTTGATTTGTCTGAAACGCGCGAAGAAACCGAGATCCAAGACATTGGTCTCTGGTGCAAGATGGCACGCGAGGCGTCGGGCGGTCACATATTCTTGATGGATAGGAGGGCATCGTTCAGGAGCATCGCTTTGTAGCCGGCTCGAGTGATGCTCGCGGACTTGGTCTCGAGCATCCCAGCCGGCCAGCTCTTACTCAAGCGTGCGTTGGGCACCTTGTGGACAAAAAGCCTGCAGCGCAACTTGTCATCCCACCATTGATTTGTCACAGCGTTGAACTGAGTTGTAGATACGGCGCATAATATCATCACCTATTACCAATCGTCAAGTGTACAAATGTATAGTATATAGCTTTAGAATGTAGTATTTGTGCTTGACACGTCCAGGTGTTGGTTTTTCGCCTAAGGCATCATTGACGAATCATTTTTCGAGCTTTAGAAAGAACAACTTTTGTCTCTATGGGCAAAATTGTCCATGCTAACAACAGAACAATTCGAGCCTGATGCTAAGTGCCCACTTGCTACGGAAGTACAGTTAGTTGCACTTTAAATCGGCCTTAAGGAGCGCGAGTATTTTCTAAAAACGCTCGTGTGAGCCTATTGTTGAGTGTCGATCTCGGACTGCCTGCTGCTGCAGAAAGTTCGCGAAATGTCGATATTTGCTCGGTGGGTGCTGCCTTTATACGCTCCAATAGGTCGTCGCAGCGCTGCTTATCAAAAGTTGCTTAATTTTCAACCAACTATTAAATACTACCTCTATTCGGATCTAGTTGGTGCATCCACCTTGTCCAAAAAAATGTTTAAACCTGTCGAGTGCAAACCTCTTGTTATTTATAATATTCCGTTTCTTTTATCAAATTTGGTGCCGTCACATTTATTGGTCAATGGGCAAAGCGAGAGGAACGAAGTAGCTGACAGACGAGTTTCGCAACCTCATTCTGCAGGAACTGCTGTGCCGCTTTGTCCACAGCCAGCTCCCGTATGGCTCAATACAAGAAATCGCTTTAGTACTGCGGCACCTGAATAAAAAAGCTACACATGGCAGTTACAAGGGGTAATTTCTTCTGCAAGACGGCTACATGACGCCCAGCTGATAGATGTCCACCTGTACATATACGATTTCACAGGTAATATTCTGGGTAGTCCTCGAGCTCAGTGTTCTCGATTGTGCCACCAGGGCATGCCTTGACGATAAACATGATTGGTAACCTGACGCCTAAACAGT
The DNA here is from genome assembly GCA_002081595.1 of Achlya hypogyna. Classification (NCBI taxonomy): domain Eukaryota; phylum Oomycota; class Saprolegniomycetes; order Saprolegniales; family Achlyaceae; genus Achlya; species Achlya hypogyna. The sequence continues at coordinate 4,815 of JNBR01001534.1, read as the reverse complement.
TCAGAAGTTACTATATTGCATAGGAAGGGCGATTATTACTGTACCATCCTGGCGGACAGCTAACACGGCGGTTACGCGGGTGGAATCCTTCTCACACTCCTTGATAGCGGGCGCTCCATTTTTGGCTACCCCAGGCGTATCTTGGTGGTGAGTCGTAATAGATTCCGGTCTCGTCAACGTTGAGCACACATTATATGTGGAAGTCATGAAAATATATTACGTTGTACGTAATGATATAAGAAAATACCAGGTGCATGTCCATAGTACGTGTTCCAAAACTCCTGTGTGAAAGCCTTTTTAACTTTCTAACTCCTCGACAGTGGATTTAGAATACGTAGGAGCGGCCTGAGTTGGACAGCTCTACTCGCACTCCGTGACGATTGGTGCCGCCTACGCGACTCGGGGAAACGTCGAAGTGCGTTTGGCCATCCAAATCTACAATCTTGGCACCGACTGGAGCTATCTCCAGGACAAGATCTGCATCCAGAAGACGTCAAAGACCACCGTGACGTTTTCCTCGTACTCCCTCGAAGTTAGCAAGCTCATTTCGAACATGACCGTCCGCCTCGCCCCCAAGTGCAAGGGCTACGCGATACCGACGACATCGCTCTACGCTAAGCACTACTATGCCATCTTCCGCGACGTACCAGACCCCGAGCTCCAGCTCAACCTGGGCGTGGCGCTGCAAAACCTTACGCACAAGGTCGTGCGCTTGATGAAACCCGACAGCCGACGACGCCTTTATTAACGCCGACTTGTTGATCCTCTTCGCCTGCAGGTTAGCTTCACCCAAGATCAAGGAGCTACGCGAGCTCACGGTTGTTGACTTCACGTGCATGGAGAAATCCAGCACCGCTGGCATTCGCTAAACGAGCGGCCGCCCCTGTCCTTTGTGGATCGTAAGAACCACCAGTACCTCGCGCATGCAGAGGCACCGGCGACTGCCCCTCCACCGCCCCACAAGAACCTCCGACCACCACCGCTTCAGCCATGACCAACCTTGTAACAGAATTGCCAACAACGATAACCACCCAAGCCCACTCTAACGCAGCCTCGATCGAACACCTACTCAGCCTTGACGTCATCGCAACGACCACCACCGCAACCAGCCCGCGAGCAGATACTGCCATGGAAATCTCGTCTCGCCAAGCTCAGCAGATGGCTACTACGTCGTCTGCGCCTCCCGAAGCCGCAATGTTCCAAATCCGTGTCCGCACGGCACCAGCTCGCTCTCCCAAGATGACTGCAACACCGACGGCCAACCGCTTCGACGAGTTGGTCCCCCACGACAACGAGGATTTAGAGCTGGAAACAACCAGAACCCCTGAGCCCGAATCCGATTCCACACCCTCCCAATCCAGAGTCGTTGTCTCAGTCCGCCGCATTACCTCATCTTCTGACCGACTCGGCGTTGGCTCCAACCGACCGTCGGTCAAGAAGGAAACCCGCCATGCGACCAAGGCGCACCCTGCTCCTGCAAAATCCGTAACTCTAACCCTTAATGAATTGGTTCGGGCTTCGGTACCAAAACAGGTGTGGACCAAAACCACCGCATCAACTACTACCTACATTGCGGCACGTGCCCTCCAACATCGCGTCGAACTCGAGTCGGCTAAAGCGGTGTCCCCCGACCACGTCAACAACCTGACTGCCGTCCACGATCTCGAGCACGATGACGCCGCCTCCATCTTCGCAGCGACCTACCCAGACAAGGTGCAGTCGGATGTGAAATACGCACTCGCGGCTCTCAACATCTGGGTCTTGACTCGGACGGACTTCACCATCATGATCCGGTACTCGAGCGCCAAGAGCCTTGCCGATACATGCGGCATCACAGAAGACCACGTCAACTACCTCAGCGACTTCCTTACTGACGAGAGCCTCCTTCGGCTGGCCCACGCGCCGATTACGACGGAGCTCTTGCGCAACAAGGCGAAGGTGCTCCAGACCGCGGTCGAGTTGCTGCGCGAAATTCCTATCCACAACAAGACCAAGCCGTGGGCGACACGACGCAGCTCACTCGCAATGGACAACATCCCCCGTGACGTCCAGATGTCCATCATCTCGGCCGCCGCCGAGACGGAAAAGGCGTCACCCTCGCAAAACTAATCGTAATCTTCGCAGACTACGAGGCCGCCGGTGCCCGCACAGGTGCGCCGTCCAAGCGGACTTGTCGCTACGCGTCTTGTCGCTCAACGCGAACGGATTCTCTCTCACCAAGACGCCGCACTTCCTCCACTTTCCCAACAACTTCACACAGGAGAAGGTCCACTATAAGTGGCTTCAAATATCCAGCAACGACGGTCACTGATTCAACTGTGCCCCGCGGTTTCCCACGGCAAGCAACGAGCGCTAATACCACGGCGTCCTGACGCTGCTCCACCCGCACGCTCCGTTTACGGATCTCGAAGCCGTGGACACGTCAAATCTACCTCACGCACCCATGCTCGGACACCGCTACTTGCTCGTGCGCTGCATGCACGGCCCCACACCGCTGTACCTGCACAACGTCTACGCGCCGCCGCACTATAACTAGCGCGCCGATTTCTTTAAGGCACTGCCTCGGTCATTGAGCCACACGGAATGCACATAGTAGGTGGCGACTTTAACGTCGCGCTCCACGATTACCTCGATAGTCTTCAAGTTACGGTCAGCGTGCAATCAGGCCGGGCCTGGAAAAGGGCCGTGGGTAACGCGGACGTGGCTGCTCAAAACGGACGACGCCAAGGTCATCGCCGTTGAATTTTTAACGACCGTCTGGAAGTCGGCTGTGCTCGGGCCTGACGTCGGCAAGCAGTACGATATCATGTTCTTCTGCATGCTCCAGCTTCTAAAAGCGCTCCACGAAGCCAGGCTCAAGGCCCAAGACGCCAAGCTCACCGATTTGAAGATCGACCTCGCGACAGCCCTGCTCGATTGGGTAGACTGCCCGCGTGACGCCAGGTTCGCGCTCGTCGACAAACTGAAGCAGGACGTCAAGGACGAAATGGCACGCAAAGCCGAGTTCAAGGCTGACGTAAATATGCTGCGGGCGCTCCAACAGGCTGAGCGATGCTCCAGGCTCCACTTGTGCCCGACCAAACCCAAACTGCTGTTCAAGCCCTGCATCAGGGCGATGCAGGACGCAGACAGCGTGACTCGGTGCACCCGTGGGAGGACCGAGTCCTCGATTCACGTTTTCTACACAAAACTATACACTGGCGATATCCCGGCGGCGCCGAAGCTGTCGCCCAGTACCTGCTCAAATCGCGCACGACAATGTTGTCGCCTGACATAACCCGCCGCCTCGCCGCCCCGCTGCTGGCATCTGAGTTTTACTCGGTCATCGAGGCTGCATCGCGCGAGAAGGCGCCAGGCCCCTACGCCTTGCCACACGAGCTTCTCAAATTAGCTCCCTCTGAGTGGGCCATGGTGTTGTCGTCTTCGCGTCCCAGCTGCATGACCATGCAACGCTCACGTCGTCGCAACAGCTGAGCACTACGTTTCGGTTATAAAAAAGGGCGCCGGGATCGCGCAGCCAACTATCGACCGATAAGCCTCATCAATACGGACGAAATGATTTTGACGGCACTCCGCGGCACGGATTCAGCCCTGCGCCAAGGTCCTGACTTACCCAGACCAAACCGGCTTTGTCCACGGCCGGTCGATTGTAACCAACCTACACTGTCTTGAAGACACAATGGCATACATCAAGCGGTACGCACCTGCCGCTCTAATCGGCCTACTCGACTTCGCCAAGGCGGGTGTGTCACACGTACTTGTTTCAAGTGCTCGACTACATAGGCTTCCCGCCCGATTTCATCTCGATCATTCATTGCCTCTATACGTCGCGGCGGTCACGGCCCGCCACGCACTTTCGCTCGTTCTCGCAGGACCTTGTGTTCTTGCCCAAGGGGCAGGCTGGGTTAGGCTTGACCCGCGCCATGGACATGTGGACGATGAGGCTAAAGTCGATTATGCTTCTCGTCGTCCAAGAGACGTCGAGACCGGACATTGAGATGCCCGCGTCGGCGCAGCCTGGCGTCAAGCTGCTCGGGCACCACTACCACCCGTGGGGGACCTTTAACGATTTGCTTTACGCATATGGAACCCTCCCGACAATTAAAAACCTGCTTGAAGACCCACGTCTGCCCCGCCGCTGGAAGTCAATGCTAAACAAATAGTTCCGCTGTCGAATCGCCGCGTGGAGCCGATCCTGAAGCAAAAAATGAGATAACTCAGTACCAAGTGTGTTAGGAAGCGCAAGCCTCCTACCCGCTGTGGACCAACATTGCATGTTTTTGAAAGGACAACTAGTAGTAACTACGGACCAGACTAGTTTATATGTTAATCACTCCTAAATATTCTCCATACCGATCGGTGTCCTGTGTCTACAAGCAGCAGCAATGACACCAGCATTCTCACAGGTTATGAGCCCAAGGGAAGGCATCGCCATTGCCCTGCCCACCGCGGGACGACCGTACCATGGCATCAAGGCGTCGGAAACCTCCGTCAGCGAGCCCGACAGCCCTGGAGCGACGCCCCACGAGCGAGGGCACGATGCCAACGGCCAGCCACGCACAGGCGTGTGCCACTGGGCCGAGAAACACGCGGCAGCGGAAGAAATCCGCCCCGCCAAGAGCGTTACGACCACAGCTTCTCACGACGCGGACCAGAAAAACGTATGGTTACTCACGCTGACATACCAGAGAAGCTACGGATGGACGGTGGAGATTGAACCGTCCACGAAAAACGACAGTTTACGTTCACCGAGGTTCCCGGCGAGCACCATCGATCAAGCTAGCGCGAAGGCGACGCAGCACATCGAGGCGCCGG